>VXBL01002095.1:375109-404304 GCA_013400195.1 Aramus guarauna | reverse complement strand
GTGCGGGGGCTGCGGGCCTGCGGCGGGGAGCGGGGAGGCGGCCCCGGGCAGCGGGGGCTGGAACCGCGTAACCATCCCCGGGCAGCGCGGGGTACCCCGGCGGCTCCCGGCGGGCAGTGACAAGCGGCCGGTTCCCGGTGTGCCCGCCCTCCGGAGGAGGCTGCCGGGGGGGTCTCCGGGGGGCTGGCAGGCGTGCGGTGAAACTGCCCCGGCCCTCCCGTGCCTCCCGCGCCGGGACACCCGCACCGGGGCAGGTTCTCCGAGCGCCTGAGCCCGATGGCACAGGCTGAGGCACCNCGCCTGGCGGAGGAGCGGCGCGCCGCTGAAGCAGCCCCGCCGCCGGGTACCCCCGGGCGCCGGGCAGCGCCACCATGGCCGAGGAGAGCTCCGACGTCCCCAAAGAGTTGATCGGTAAGGAGCGGGGCCTGGCGGGGAGGGGATAGAGACGGAGAGTCCTGGGGGAANCCCGGTTCCCGGTGTGCCCGCCCTCCGGAGGAGGCTGCCGGGGGGGTCTCCGGGGGGCTGGCAGGCGTGCGGTGAAACTGCCCCGGCCCTCCCGTGCCTCCCGCGCCGGGACACCCGCACCGGGGCAGGTTCTCTGAGCGCCTGAGCCCGATGGCACAGGCTGAGGCACCGAGCTGGGGCTCTGGTTGCTATTTTATTTATTTATTTATTTTAAAATTATTTTTTCCCCTAGGTTTTGCATAGTTTAAGACTCATTTTCCTACATATGCACGAGATTTGTAATTAATGTTTTATGGCTACATGCACGCAAACCTCCATGTTCCATGGTAATTCTTAGGGATATCATAGGTAATGATAAGGTCCCTTAAAACGTTGTCATCGCTATTGAGGAGTTTTCTATAAATGGCTCATTAACATGTTAAGTTGGTTGGTAACCAGCGTCGTTTGGGGGTAACAGGTCTGATGCTTTAGGCCTGGTCCTCAGACACATTGCTCAGGCCAAACTTCCTTTGGTTTTAGTTGTGGTTTTGCTTGTTGAAGAGAGATCTAAGGATCTCATCAACATGAGAATGGTTTATTTTAAAATGTTGCCTTAATGACAGATGGAAACAGAAATTTGTCAGGCAACAAGGTACATGCTGCATTGAATACAGTCCTTACAAACCTCTCCTAGTTCGTTTACACTGTTGCATTTCCTTCAGTTTTGTCAGCCAGCGCTATTGGTGGGAACTGGTTTTAACATTTACAAAATATTGGTAAAAATCTGGATGAAAAGTTGCAGCTGTTGCAGATTTTTTTTCAGTATAGACAAAATAGCTCTGTTTTGCAGTCCTTTTAGTGTGCAAACTGTGGGGTTTGCTGTAGTCTGTAGCTTACTACTGAGAAGTGATGAGCTTGGAAGTGTCCTAGGAGTAGCTACGGTCAAAACCATGAACTTTTTTCTTTTTTAAAATGGCCAGGCTTGTTGAGAACTAATGCATGGTACTATTCACTGTGGATCTGCCCTGTACTCTGGTATGCTGTGGATGGGATGTGCTACATATTATGAGGAAGAAGAGCAAAGCGAGCATTTTAACACATCCCATCCTCTGGTGGCTTTGGACAATTTTAAGAATTACCAGGAATTGCAGTCCTGGTGCCCTGCACCCACCCAGCTTGGTTTGTCAAGGGCTCTTCTGGGGCACGTGGAATTGTTCATGTGGATTGGTTTGATTTCTAACAGTGTTTTGGTGTCTGCATGTTAAAATTTAACCTTTTAAATAGACTTTTTTGTAGTAACTCTATGTTTTGAGAACAGGATGAAAGGATGTGCCTTCGCACTTCAGTGATTGGAGCGTGGAGATTAAACTAGGAGTGTTTCAGCTGCAGTTTTTGTTCTGTTACTCACTTCCTGTGTGACCTTTGTCAGGTCTTGTAGGTCATAGTCTTCAAAAAACCCTCTCAATGATGGCTTACCTGGATTCACTCCTCTGAGGTGCAAGTGTCTGAAGGCAGGCACCCATAGTCTGCTGTGTTAAAAATGAATGAGCACTTGAAAATATGAGCCTTAACATCGTGTTTCCATCTCTCAATCTGGAAAACTGCTTTGCAAGTCCACTTGCCATTGATGTGTAAGGAAGCGTCCTCAGTCACATGGGGAGTATCTATGAAATCTTTATCTTAACTCTTTGAAAAAGCATTTCTGGCCCTTTCTGGCAGATGGAGCCTTGGAGGGAGCTGACATCCTGACACTCTGCGCAGGAGTCTCACGTCCCAGGCCCTTTCTCTCCCTATGGCTTATTGAAATAAGAGCATTGGAGCCGAGGGCTCACAGTTTCACTCCCGCTGCTGTTTTGTGGGACAGCAAAGGGAAGCAGGTCTCCCCATGCTGGTGACTCAGGAGGAAGTCCCTTGCTAGACGCAGGTACTTGGAACTGTTTGTGGGAGAGGAGAAACCCAAAGGCAAGAGGATGGGGGTGGAGGTAAAGTAGCAGAAACAGCAGCAATACCTTTCCTTCTGCATGGTGGTAGGACTTTATGAAAAAGACCATGTGGTCAGCTTGCTTCTGGGTTCCCAAGCAGGGACAGAAAGACCAGAATTAGATGTTACCCATGGGAGAGGAAGCCTCTGGAAAACAGTTTGCATCGTGAGGACAGGGCTGGACTTTCCCCCAGGCTTTGCTTACCTGGCTGCTCGGGAGCTTGCAGCCTGGCTCCTGACCAAGCGGTTGCCTGGGGAGCCGGCCGCGCTGGCCGTCTGCCACAGGGCTGCCACAGCTTGGGGCAGGCTTCTCGCCGGGCAAGCCGCTGCTACCGAGGAGCTTTTGTTTCCTGATAGGAAAATTAAAATTCCTGGGGAAAACATGCCGATTCTGCAGAAAGAGCTCTTTCTGGTGGAGAGTCACTCCAATCAGGCGCATTTCTGACTTGCACACCCTCCTGCCCTGCAGGCAGAATACTGTGGCCTGGGCTAAATGTCCAGGCTTAATAAGTGGTGTGTTGTTTGTGCTAACGTATTCTGACTACCAGATGAAAATTGTGCAGAAAAGTGCTATGTGGAGTGCTATAATTAAAAGCCTTAGGAAGAGCCCATTATCTTCAGTTTTAGCCTTTAAACTTTAGTGTGCATGAGGGCAAAGTGTGTCTGGGGAGAGTGGAGACTTGCCTTTTACAGATGCCAGTTGTAGTGCTGGAAATAGGTTAATGTGTTTAAAAGATTTCTTTCTCATTCCTTTTCTGTGGGGGCTGGGGAGTGAAACTTATGGAAGGTGCCAAATTGGCTCTTCTAGATGAACTCCTCTGTTTATCTCCCAATTACATCAGTGTCAGTAGTTGTATAAGCTTTCTGACACAGTTCCCTGTGTATATGTTCCCTTCAGGCCAGGGTGCAAATGTTTAGCAGAAAGGCTGGTTCACTCGGTACTTGGCAGAGACCACGTTTACATGTATATGCGTATATGTATTAAAGCATTATGGCAATTAATGTAACTTTGGTGTTGGCACCATGAGGTGGCTACGTTGTCATTGGGACTTGGACCCAGACCAGTATTGCCTCCCGTAGCATCCACTGCATAGCTGTCAGGTGTTAGTATCTGAAAGTCTGCTCAGTTTGCTTTGCAACTTAAACATGCAGAGTGCAAAACCTGTGAACACTGGCGTTTCCATTATCTGACCCATTTAGCCTCCCTGATATTAATAACATCAAGCTAAATTTTTTGCAATGCAAGAAGCTAATTGGCGTTAGGAAGCTTTTCAGGTGTAAATAATAGCGAGTGAGGAATTTGTTGTATTTTCCCAGAGCAGAGCTAAGCAGTGCTGGGGCTTGTCTTGGGAATGCTTTTGATGTGTAAGTAGCACTGGACAGAAATATCAAATTGTATTTAGAATCCTGACATATGAAATTGATAATCCTATCGTAGTAGAGGTGACTTACTGTGTAGATGACATACTTTGAAAAGTTCTACTTGTGTTTAGTACTGGTGCATGTGCATAAGACTTCCATGAGTGCAAGCAGTTGAACAATGTAGCTCTGACTCTTCCTGAAAACTTGATAGTGGTGTC
Source organism: Aramus guarauna (assembly GCA_013400195.1). Lineage (NCBI taxonomy): Eukaryota > Metazoa > Chordata > Aves > Gruiformes > Aramidae > Aramus > Aramus guarauna. Next base: position 400,299 of record VXBL01002095.1, on the reverse strand, counting down.
TGTTTCCTTCTCATGTTGTCACTGGAGGTATTTAACAAAGGTATTTTCTTTTATTTCAGAAAGTGTCAGGGATGTTATTGGGAGGAAAATAAAAATTTCGGTCAAGAAGAAAGTAAAGCTGGAAACCAAGGGAGATAAAGTGGATAACAAAATATTGGTAAGTATGACAGACTCATTAAATTTGTGGAGGAAAAGCCAGTATCTCCTCAGTAGGCATTAATTCTCCTCTTGAAAGGTTCTTTGAAATTTGTGTGTACCGTAAGATATACATATCACTCATTTTCCTACTTGGTAGCCTGCACAACAAGTTGATGTGCAGGCATGCGCATGTACATGTGTGTTTATCACTGAGTTATCCTTCAGAGTTTAGGGTATTGTGTTGTGGACTGATGCTAAAGCAAGCTATTATTAGAACCTGTTCTAAAATAATTTGCTGCCTTTGCTGGTTAGGTTTCCCATTTACATCTGTAGGAATTTTGAGTGCACAAGAAATGCAAAATGAAGAATGTAGAATTACTTATCTTTTGAGAATCTTCTGAAGCCTTTATGCAGTGAAGAGTAACAGTAAAACTATTGTGCTTTTTGAACTCAAATGGCTATTTGTACTTTTTAGTGTTCTCTGTTAAGTCACATATCTGCAATTTAAAAGAAATGCTTACTGTGTGGGATCCTCTATTGTCATTCCTAAAACTGTAGTGGAGGAGAGCGTCAAATTAATCTAACTTAAGTATGCTTTCCTGTTTTCTCAAGAATAGTTTTGCTGGCCTCTCTTGATAAGAAAGCTATGGTAATGAGCTGGTATGCTTGCTTACTGTCTTGAATATGCAAAAAGAGATGGAATGTTATTTTTTTCATTCTTTTGATACCTCTCTATCAGGAGAACTAGAGTAACAAATAGAAATAACTACAGTGCTGCTGTAGTATTTTGCAAGGTGTTTGAACTTGGTGCTTTCTGTCAGTAAGAATGATATTGCATATTTGAAGGTTTCATTGCCAAGACTGTTGTTACAGATTTTAGGTACATTCCCCATGCAGATATTCTATTTTGTCTTTAAAAACCACAAATTATTAATCAGTTCTGAATTATCTCCATAAAGTACATGTTGATTATCCCAGGGCAGTGAGACTGTTGATAATGGTCTACTTTTCAGCGAGAGCAGCTACTTAAGGAATTTAAAGTATTTTCTGTATAATATCTACCCATGTTATATGTAGCTCCTAGATTTACAGCTTCTGTTTCCGTACTGGAAATAGGTTCAGTATGTGAATGTTGATCGATCCTCTCTCTTTGAAAGCTATGTTTATAGGGAAGGCTGACAGTTTCACTGAAGCAGTAATACTTGATTGGCTTTTTGACTTATACAGAATCATTACTGTTATCAGTAGTGAAATATGCTGTGGAAATACTGAAATACTGTTCTGATCTGATAGGACCAGAAAAATGTCAAGCTTTGAATTGTCAGTGAAGTTTCTGAGGGATGTACTACTCAGCTGTAAGATGCCTGAATGTGATGACTCAGATGGTTTTTTTTTTTCTCTCCTAAGCTCTCAGGTGGGGGACTTTAACCTTTTCTGACTGAAGAAGTACTGAAAGGGAGGGAACCTGCTTATGGGGTTCTTGTGTGCGCACGTGTTGTCTTCAGTGCGCGGGATAAGTCTTTCAAAGGGATGAACTGCTGAAGGGGTGAATTGTCCGGTAGAACCATTTGTTTTTTGATGCAAAAATGCAGAGGATTTATATTGGGAAAAAAAAAAAAAAAAAAAAAGAAGAAAATGTTTTCATAGTTAGAGAAATTGACTGTTGACTGCTGGGGTTGGAATTTGTGTTTTCTTCTGCCGCAGAAGAAAACTGCCCTGTGTGAAGCTGTACAAATCGCTAATGGCATCTTTTCTACAATGTTTCTCTAATTGCATGGGTGTATCTTTATTTTATGTGGGGTTTTTTGCAGAAGTGCTGAGTGTTGTCTGCTGTGGCAGGGGCCAGTGGAGACTCTGGTTACTTTTGAGGATCCAGAGTGCTCTGAAAAAGATGACACCAGCAACACCTGAATGGGTACCTCCAATTAGTGGAGACTTTTTGGCCTTACTGTGTCTACATGTTCTCATTTCTTACCTGTGAAGTATGAGGAGGTATACCCTCCTCTCCTTAAGACTGATGCTGAAGGTAAATAACCTTGCTTCAGAAATATGCAGGTGCTTAATGCTATACACCACAGGAAAGCTGCCAAACAATTTTTGTCCTCTGAGCTGGGACTTCACAGTATTCCCTAAATAATGTATGTGGCCGCATTCTGACCAGGGCATGTAAAACCGAATGCTGAATTGCTATGCCACGGGTGAGCACGTCAAACTGAATGAAGTGTTTGGAACGAAAGCAATTTAGTAATTAAAGACTATATCTTTAAGTGCATGCACCAGAGGGCTCAAATGTGATTGCATGGGCAACCTTCATGCCAGCGCTCCTCGACTCCTCATCTCAGTTTTGAAATGTTAATGTTCTAAGCAGTCTCTTGAGTGCACGTGTAGCAGTGAATTGTTTTGAGATTTTCTTTTAAATTTTATGAGTAGTTAGGTGTTTACAAGCAAATTAAGTAGCATGCATTGGGTCCAGCACTTAATAAGGAGAAAATACCAGTTGCTCTCAGTCTAGCTAACACCAGAGCTCAAGGAGTGTGCTCAAGGTTTTAGAGGAGGTTGATCGCAGAGATTGGCACTGAGCCCTAGCACCCAAATCTGTGCTTTAATTAAATGATCTCTCATCCTTCCTTCCTAGGAAAATCCAGCAAAATTAGTACTGCTTTGGGAAAGGGAGATTATTTAAAAATGACTGCACTTGGCAGGTAACTATAAAAACACTTGACCTCTGGCGCTGTTGTTCACAGTGTATTCAAGGTGCAAGCTACTAGAATATGGATATAACTATCTACTGAAGTTACTCTGCTCTAGGAAATTCTTCTGATATTAAGATGGAAATTGGAATCTGAGACTAAAGAAAAAACAGGGGCCGGGGAGAAAAAAAAAAAAAAGGTGTTGCTTGAAATATGGTCCCTATGTTAAAGTGGTGAAGGTGAGTGAACTCCATGCTTGCCATAAAGGTGCTTTAGAACCTCAACTCTGGGTGCCAGTTTGGAAACTATGACTGGGTTTTGATGTGACAGACTCTTCCCCCCCTTTTCTCTCCCCCCCCGCTGCCTCCGTAATCTCTGTTTGCAGTTACTTAGTTTTTCAATTAGTCATAGTGATGCAAACCAGTAAACATGGTGAGGTGCTCAACTGCCTCTGGTCAGCTGGTATCAGGTCTCAGGTGTGAAGGCAGCAAACTGGTATCCAACCCTGAAAAGCCAATAACCAGCTTGAATGGGCAGAAGATCAGTCTTTGGGCAATTAGGGCCAAACTCCAGCCCTATCCAAGTCTTCTTTATACTCTAGCAGAGCAAGGCTGCCATTAAGCAGGTGAGGAAACATCCAGGCACAGAGGAAACCTTGAATGCTAACCAGGCGCTGAGGAGGAGCTGCCCCATGGGGCAAGGGGGGCAGGCATTGCGGGTGTCCCTGATGGGGTGCAGGCCTGCTGTGCACCAGCGAGGTGAGCAGAGCAGGACTGGGGGTGGTAGCCGGGAGCAGTGGTGCTCTGGTGATCACCAGCTGGGCTACAGTGCCGAGGTCAAGCCAGGGGAGTTGGGTTGGTGGGGCTGGCTCAGCCAGGAAAATGGTTGGGCTCAGGCGTAGCTGTGGCATTGCTCAGGCTGTGGCTGAGTGCCAGAACTCCGGAGCAATATGGGGGGCACCAGTCAAGGCTTCTCCCAGCTTTTTGGGTCACACACCTGCACCATGTCAGAGCCGGCCTTGGGTGCAGGCAGCCAAACTCCAGCAGAGCCCTTGGGCAGGCCACCATAGCTAGCTCCCAGTGGCCCTCAACCAGAGGCAGAGTTCCGCTGCAGGAACAGACCCCACTCTGTTTGGCTTCACTATGGTTCTTGCAACAGTAGTCTTATTGGGTTAAAATAGATAAGGACCTCACTATTTTGTAATCCGATGGAGGATTGTTTTGGTTTTGTGGGATTGTTTTGTTTAAACCTGATTTCTTATGAGGACAAGGCTTCAGGCATCATGCTGTGTGGCTGCTGTGTTCCTCCTCGCAACTGACAACTTCTGACCTTCTTGGCTGGTTTCAGCTTAAGCTGATGGGTATGTAGAGGTCTCAGTTGTAATGATAATAGAGTGTTGGGTTTGGGGGTGGGGGGGGGGAGCAGTCAGAAAAAGAAGAGAAACTTTACACCTACTCCCTAGTCTGAGAGCCTCACATTTTGGCACCGTCAGAGATCCAATGGAATACCGTGTCCCAGAAATATTTCTGTGTTTTGTCGTGTTTTTTAACCCAGAGGCCTTGCTGATTATCAACTACAGACAAACCTCAGCAGGAAACTGGGCTGCTTAGTTTCAGTGTTTGTAATGCTGCTTTTTCCCCCAAAAATACCCAAGATAGTGTTTTTTATGAATGTTTCCCGTTGCAGTTTCTTCCTATCAGATTTATTGTGATTAGTAGCAATCACTGAGAAGTTGTAATTGTAAGATAAAGGCAATATGTTAAATACATCTGACCAACTCATTAAGAAATACAGATGTTTCCAGGGGTGGTTCATGACAGGCCAGAATTCCAGGATTTCTCTTACTTTTTGTTTCTTTTAATTCTATTAATAAAAAAGAATTGTCTTAGTCTAGTTGCCTTTGAAATTAGTTTTTTCTTTCCAAAATAGTATTTTAGACATTAAAGATGAGGAAATATTGTCCTCTCAATACTTGCTGCAAATGACTATGCTCTGTATATGGCTGGTCTGGGTTCTTTTTGCTTTGTTGTTGTTTGGGTTTTTTTTAATGTTTTCATAACCTTAAGGTCATAGAGTAGTGCAATGTGATGTAGTGACCACAAACACTTTATTAGGAAATCCCACTGAGGAATTTTGGTTAAGCTGCTGCCCCAGGTAATATAGTTCTCTTTGTTAAAATATCACAGTCCTACTTCTGGAACTGGGACAGTTGCTTTGGCAGGTAGCTCTCCTTAAAAAGTACTGTATGTCTAGCATGTATTTACTGGGAGTAATGTATAGGTCCTTGTCGCTTTCTTTAGGACATATGTTTCCATGGGCTTTTAAAACAAAATGTTTAGTTTACTCCTGTCAGATAGGTTTATATTTGTTCTGTGCACATGGTCTTGAGATTTCATGTTCTGCTTCTGAAGACTGAAATTCTATTTAAAAAAAAAAATCTATCTGTATTTACTTTTAAAAGAGCAGTTTTGGCTGTCTTGTGCACTGTCCACGTGGCTGTTGAATACTGCGTGAACCACCTGGCTGGCTGTACCAAAGCAGCTGAGAAAAGCATTTATGAGCTGCTGTGGCCTGTTCAGCTATAAGGATGGCAGTCTCCAGGTAGAGGCAGTAATATTTTGCACTGCCAAAACTATTTTGGGATTAAAAGCCCTAGTGCTTGTTCGTCATTGCTCGTCTTTTGTCTTGATCCATCCATGATATTCTCTTCAAATAGAGATGAATTTCTCTATCTAGGTGCAAACGTATTGCGTTTAAATATATGCACTTGTATTAAATGACTAAGAGCATGAAACCCATGGGGTTGTCCAAGGTTAGTTTTCCATAAAATGTGTGCAATCTCACACATGACAGCTGGTGTGTGATAATAATGTTAAATATGGACATTCTTTTCAAATAATGGTGTTTCCTCTTCTTTTTCCAGAACATTGAGTGTTATGACATATCTCTTAAGTGTGTGTTTATGAAGATTAAAGGAAGTAGGTGTTGGTACCTCCCTCATGTCAGGAAATCGAAATGAAGTGAGGTAACCAAAAATACTTACATGTCAAAATGTGTTGTAATACATTTACAAGTCACCTCTTGGAAAATAGTTGAACTGTGGCCTATAAGATTGCTCTAGAAAACTGAAATAGTAAGAGTACTGCTGGAAGGAGAATTTATTGATCCAGTCATGCAGTTGTATATAGTCCCAAAATAGGAACTGTTTAAAAAAAACCAACTCATTTATGTGCAAGTTTTACTGAAATCTCTATTTGTTATACAGTAATCTAGAACATTACATTTTAACGAGTGGGAGGATTTACAGATTTAACGTTCTGATGCTGTAGTTGTGCAGGCAAATGTTGAAATCCTCTTTAAGATGTTTCCACTTGTAGGAGGGGAAACTGGCCATCAGGAGAATTAACCAAGTTGAGAGGAATGCTTCCCTTTTCTTTCCTTAATTTCCACTTCCAATTCTTACTTCCAGTTTTCCTCTTCTCCTTCCTTATTTCCATCCTTTGTCACACTCAAAGCATCAATTGCAGACAGAACCTTGTCTTGTGTTTAAATTGGTGTTGACACACTTTTTAGCATGATAATAATAATAATAGACTCTGAGGCTCCTTTTCCTCAGGTTTGCCTGCATTAAGGGTAAGATCAAATCTATTCAATTAAATTGGTCTTTGACCAAACTGAAACAGTCCTCTTTCTCTGGCTACCCAAGGCAAAATGTAGATTTTTTTTTTTTACAGTCCTGGCACTTTTGTGTCCTTTTAAGTGCAGCTCTGCCTAGAGTTGCATGTTTTCTTTGACACTTGGTTGAAGCATAGAAGATTGCTTGCACGTTGAGAGTATAGTGAATTCTTTGCACTTTGGGAGGATAGCAGAGCCATTACATCAGAAGAGCAGCTTGCTTGCTCTCCCTTTCTTTAATTTTGGGCAACTGGTACACATATGGAAAGGTAAGAAAAGGTAACTCATTTTTCAGTGCCCTGAAAGTACCTGCCTTTGTTCTGTCTCCCACTTTGCATGTGCACACTCACCTGAGGGCCTATATATCCTTATCAGTGTTCTGGAAGGAGGAAACGTAAACATTATCTCACTCTTAGCGGCTTCTGGTTTTCTGTTCACAGCTCTAACAGCTATCAGGAAAAAAGGAGTGGTGGGAGGCAGAATCCACTATGGCTCTGAATTCTTCATGGGATCTCTCCTTCTGTCAATTTTTCACAACTCAGTTAAAATCAAATTTTTTTTTTTAAACTGTCACACTTGTTCTACTTCTTTTGCTGAATACATAATGTACCAAAGTGGTTTGCTAATGTACTTTTGTTCCTAGAGGGCCTGACCATTATTTGTGAAATGGAGCCTTCCTAAACAAGGATTTGCATTGAAATCTGTGCATAAAAGTGGCAGGAGACTATTACATGTAATTTCCCAAAGCTGGAAATAAAAAAAAGAAAATGAGCATTAGGGTCAACTTCTTGTCTCAGTCACTGTTCTCCATTGATGGCTTTTTTTTCTGAGAAAGAGAAGGCTTGGAAGGGAACAGAATATTTGGTATACCAATATAAATGCAAAAACTTTGTCTATATTTGTGGGTTTTTTCTTTTCCTTTTTTTCTCTCACGGCTTGTTTTGTCTGCCTGAATATACTTATTCTAAGAAAAGACTTCTCACACAGGGAATGTGGTTCACTTTACTGTAAGTGGTATGGAGGATGCAGTAAGCTTAAGAAAGGCTGTGAGGGCTGCTAATTGAAAAGTTAGTACAGCGTACTGGGAAAAATGCTTCTTGTTGCTCAGAGCCCCTCTTTTCAACCATTGTTGTGATGGAAAAATTGGTGAACGTCACTGATTTGTCTGATTATTAAAATACTCTGGATCACCTACAATTCTACTTCACTTTTTTTCTTGTGGTGGTAATTTAATTCTGTGTAAAGTAATTACAGTCCCAGGATGTAAAACTATTCTTTAAATATAATGGCTGCTAACTGTGCTTTGTGCTGCTACTGGAGTCCCCAAGCTGATTTCTGCCCTTGTTCCTGTTTAATCTCTCCCTGTGCCCAGAACACCTACTCTGTGGCAACTCATGAGTGATATCTTTTTGTAATGATAGCTTCCCTAATTCAAACATTTCAGATGACAAACTATTGTGATGAAAATTTAATTATAAGAGCCAGAGCCTGATAACCCAACACTCCTGAAACAGACCCAACCAGATTAATTGGCCTGCTGGGTGAGGGAAGAGCTACCCTGGCTTGGGGAGTTGAGGTGCAGAATAAGGTCCGAATTGCTGTGGGTTGTGATTTTAATGTTAGTGAACTGAAACAAGTTTCTGCTGGTTGGTACAAAGTTTGGGGACCAGGGCAGTGGCCTCTGGGAGTGCGATGGATAGGTGGGGTTTTAGCAAAGGGGAAGGCTCCCCCCACCTCAGCTGAACAGTATTTGCTTATTGTTATATTACTGTCACTCTTCAGGGGGCTTTGGAAATGAATCCTGACAGCACTCACCCCTCTGAACAAAACCAAATTAGAAGGGTCCACATGTCCTTTGTGGCTAATGCAAAGGTGCCTGCAGGATAGAAACCAGGAGCACACAAGGAAATGCTCTTACTTGGACAGGTTAAGTTTCTGGATCTTTATAAAAAAAATAAAATTAAAAAATTGGGCTGTGCTTGTGGGTGCTAGACACTCTGCAGCTTATTGTCTTGGCTGACAAGTGGTGTTTGTATTCCCATGTACAGTAGAAGGCCTGTGTGACAGCAGGATGGGCTTCAGAAAATGTTTGTGGGGATGGAAAACAGAAGGGAGAGGCTGGGTCTGTTTTCCCTTTAGGATTTATGTCCTGCGTTGCTTTTTCAAGTGGTGTTTGTTCCTCCGATTTTTAGGTAGGTTGATAACTAGAGTTAATTTTCCCCCCCCTCTCTGCGGTTACAGCTGTAGTTAGCAGCATGCTGCCTGTGAGGTGGGCAGCGGTGTGGTTGGGGTGTCGGGAAGCACTGGGGAGGCTGAGGTCACTCGGAGCAAGCCATGTGTGAAAGATGCTTGCCAGAAGCATGTCTTTATGGAATAACTCTTCAGGTACATGTCTCTTTCTCTGAACGCATCCTCAGTTCTCAGATTGAACAACAGTTCTCCCCTTAGACCTAAAACTTTGACAAACCACTACTTTTGTAGAGCGTTGTGAAATTTTGAGGATTTCAGCTAAGCTATCAATACCTGCTTATTCTTGGAGCCTGGGAGGAAACCAAGGAGGTGATATAGCTGCTGTGGAGCAGTTTCCACTCAAATCTGATTAGGGGAAGTGAATGGCTGTTGACCCTGATCTGAATCGGGAGACAGGGCACTGCCGTGTTTGCTCAGGGTCGACCTTTAAATGAAAAGGCTTCTCCTTCTCTGCCTTCAAGGCCGTTAGCAAGACCGAAACTATTCACACGTATCTATTGATAAAGGGAAAGCTTTTCAGAGGCTCATCTCTTAGAAAACACTTGAGTCTGGTGCTTAAGAATGTTACCGTCTTACAGCTGTGCATGTGAGCTGCTACTCTGCGATGCAGAGCTTGAGGAGCTTTAGGTGCAGGGCAGTGAAGGTAGGTCAATATGGATGTTTGGATTTTTAGTGCAGCCAACTTTAACTGAGGATCTTCTCTCTTGGTGTTTATGATGTTGCTAGTAAATATTTGAAGAAATGCAAGCTTTGTTAGGTACTGATGCATTGATGAGTAATAATTTCTGCTGTCTTGGTAAGCTTATTCATATTCCAAATCTAAAATATGTATTTTATATTATTATTATAGATGGAAAGCAACTGTTTATCAAGGACTGTAGTGATAGGACAAGGGGTAATGGGTTTAAACTGAAGGAAGGTAGATTTAGATTAGATGTTAGAAAGAAATTCTTTACTGTGAGGGTGGTGAGGCACTGGAACAGGCTGCCCAGAGAGGTTGTGGAGGCTCCATCCCTGGAAGTGTTTAAGACCAGGTCAGATGGGGCTTTGGGCAACCTGGTCTAGTGGAGGGTGTCCCTGCCCATGGCAGGTCTAGACGGTCTTTAAGGTCCCTTCCAACCCAAAGCATTCTATGATTCTATGATTACTTTAAAAAGTGTAACATGAAAAAGGTATTCTAAATATAACAAGCAGTTTTCTTGACTGTGTCTCTGTTTGCATTTGTACCTTGCAAGTGTCAGAAAAGCTCAATGATTGGGCTTTGTGTTCTCTCATGTCAAGATGCTGGAACCACCTGCGTTTGTTGTGAAGCATATCGGCATATGCTGTGTACACTTGTTGCATATGCTGTGGGTATCTTTATGCTCCCTTTCCTACCTTTCTGTCTGCCTCTTTGCTCTCCTGTCATCTTCTGTGCTTCAGCAAATCCTTGGAAACTTTCCAGTGTGTAATTACTGTCAGGACTTGGTTTGCTTTCTAGTCTACCCTTCCTCTCAGAGTAGTATCCCCATTTTCCCAATGGTGTATTCCTCCACTTCTGTTCTCTTTCCTTACAGCACTAATACAAACATCCTCAAAGACCTTAGTATCCCCACAAATGTGGGGATGATGGACAGAAGATAAGGTTACTATGCTAAAAAAAAATTAATGGCTCCCATAAATTTCTTCTTTGTTCTGTATACAATGGTACCTGATCCTGCTAGCCAAGTTTTCTGTTTCCTTGTTCTTCAATTTCATCAAAATCTGTGCTGGATCTGTTTTGTCATGGAAGCAGTTTGTTTCATGCTGGACATTATGGGACTGTTAGTATAACTGGGCTTTAGGTTCTTTCCACCTTCAGGCATCTTTCCTAGGTTAAAAAAAACAACAAACAACCCGAAATACTGGTAGCATCTCAAGAGAGCACTGCACAAATTATAGTTGCCCTGAGGGGAAGCAAGATAGTATGATGGACACAACTTATCTCTGGCATTGCTCTCTCCATCTTTCTAGGTAGATGAGCTGTTAGGTTGAAAAAAGGAAAAAAGTAAAACCAAACCAACAAAACAAGTAAAGAACTGTAGTATAACGTGGTAGTTTAAATGCCAATAGCTGCTGTGAATAGTGCCAGGGCAATACAATGCTGAGTTGCTCAATTTTTACGGTTTTCTCTTTGCTTTGGGAAGACATTTTCTAAGAGATTTGACTCTGCAGATGAATTTATCTGTTATCTTATGCAGTCTGCGCTATTTCCTTCACAAAGGACTTCAGAGCCACTTTTCTGCCATTTACTTGCTTGGCTACACCAGGTAGGCAAACTGCAGGAGAAGCTGAATGCTGGCTCTTAGACTTTGATGTAGATGTCTCAACTAAAGGCTGGCAAAGCTGGTTATCTGGAGAAGAGTGGGTTTTCAGTCTTTAGCCAAGTGCAAAGAAAAGTCTTCAGGAGCGGCCTAATACGGTGGGGACAGTTTTGTTTCAGTTGTAAACTTACTGTTTTTTTTTACCTTCATTGAATACTACTAAAAATGGTCAGATGTGCAGGTCTCAACTTCTAAAAGTTAGGTCTTCAAGTTAGAAAGATTTCAGGTGGCTGCAGGATTCATGCTGACACTGAAAACATGTTGCCTTTTTGCCCTCTCGTTGTTAAACTGTGATCTTTGTCGGCTGGCCAAGATTTATTAAACTTGACAAATGCTTATTGTAAGCCTTAGAAATATATTTTTCCCTGTTAAATATTTTGAAAACATTTTAGCAAAAAATACAAAACCTAAAGATGTGTTAGTTTCATGTGATATTTCCAGTGTAATGCTACCCTTTTAAAGTATTTCCTGTAACAGTATTAGAGTGATCTCCTGTTGTTTATATGTGCGTGAAATTGTGTGAAATTAAAATCCTGCAGGTTTTTGTATGCTATTAATTTGTCACAATGTAGCCTTAATGCAATTTTAGTAGATCTGTGTTCAGCCTGAATGGTTAAGTCCACCCAAATTAGATTATTCTCCTATCTTGTTTCTTTCAATTTTTTTCTATGTGTTATTTTTTCTATTTTTATCTTCAGTTGTTTATTTTAGAATACTCATTATGTTGTTTTTCCCTTCTGGAGGGTCTGTTTACTCTCACCATAAAGAAAATATTGCAGACAATTGTTTGAAGTCAAGGTTGGCCTTAAGGATGTGTGTGTAATTGAAGGAAACATTGGCAAGTCAGCTTCTCAGCCTCCCCTTTCACCTCTGTAACTGCTCCAGTCTTCCACTGCTCTCTGGGACACGATTCCTATGGTGCTGATGGTGCCTCTCTGTGCTCACACAAGCAATGTGAAGCTTGCATGGAAGGGATTAGTGAGTTGTCCTTGACACCGAGCATGAGGGATCGTCTTCCTTTGCCTTCCCAGGTGCTGCCTGCTTGGGAGCCAGAGCTGCCTGCTGCTAATGCTCTCTGGCTACAAGTAAATGCAGCATAGTGTCAGGGTAGCTTAGATCCTAATGAGGGGAGGAATGCTATCGTGCTTGTACCTTGAGATGTGCTGCAAGGAAAGCTTTGCTGAGGAGTAGTCTGTGCATTGTAAGTTCACAGCGTCACTGTTCCTTTTGTAACCTTGTTCGTGTGCCAGAGCCCCGGGGAGCTGGAAGAGGCTGGGCTACGCTGGAGGAGCAAGAGGTGTCAGTGCTTGCACAATTCCTTCTGTAATGCTTAGACCTCTCTCTTGCCAGATGCATGAATCTGCATGGCACTGCTCGACTTCAGAACATGATGAGAGGAAGGGATTCACTAGCTGTTCTGCTTCTTTCAGTGCACTGAAGAATGAAGAGTAAGGGAGTTGTATCAGAGGGACTGCGTGGTCTCACCAGCCATTTCACAGAACACATTCTGTGAGGGGCCAACCTCACAAGTGTTTTCCCAAGTCATCTTCACCTACTAATTTTTTAGTTTTGTCAATAATACTTCTAAAAAAACCTTACCTTATGCAAAAGGAGATATACAGCCTGGCAGAACTGCCAAAAAGGAGGAATAACTTTCTCCACCTCCCTGTGTCACTGTTTCTGAAGTGGTGATAGCAGCTTTTCCTGGAACATAAAGAGGAAGAGCTGGCAGAGACATGAGACTCTCAGTCAGAAGCCTGGCAGGAATTAAGCAAGGCGCCTTTAGTTGTTCTTGTGTTTTTGTGTTCTCTTGAAGTGTATTTTCCATGGACCAGGCACAGGGACTGGTTATAAATACTACACCAATCTCACTGGGCTTTAGTTCTCTGTAAAATAATTTGAGATCCTTTGGTAAAAGATGTTATTTTAATATATTTTATTTTGTGTTATTTATGACATTGCAGTTACTTTTGGAAGAAAAGTTGTAGTATCACAAATTGCATAGGTTTTGTTTCTGTAGGAATACCCTTGTGGTAAATGTACCAAATTGACAGAGGACCGCAGAAGTGTTTTTAAAATGCATGACAGACTTGCTACAGTGCGTGGACGTTGCTCCCCTTTCCCTCAAAACTGTGTTTCAAGCTGTGCATTAGCCTTGAGGCCGAGTTCCCTGAATTAAGATTTGCTATAATAAAACATTCTGAGAAAATCTTTAAACGTGTAGGGTCCAGATGCATCTTTGGGAAGCTGGGCAGTTTGGTACAGTGTGGTTCTTGCCACCTAGTATATTGAAGGACACTGAGTAAGTTGGTTAATCGACTTTATGTTCATGGATACTGGATGACCCTCCCTTGGGGAGCAGAGAGGTTTTCATAATTGACCTTTGGATAATCTGATGGCATTGTCTAAGAGAACAAGCAGAAAAATATGTGGTCAGGTGGAATTTGTCTTGCCACGTCTTTTAGACTTGGATGGTGGAAATCCATTAAACACTGATCTGTTACGTTTTTAGGATTTCTGAATAACTCATTTGTTCAGTTTATGTTGAACTGTATCTACTTAAGGTGTGAGCAAAACCTCATTTTGGTTTCTTTAGCTGTGATCTTTCGTGGTCTAAGTATAGACACTCCCAGGTGGCTTTTGGACCCCACACTTGCAGGGTGACGAATGGATGGGACTGGCCTGTTCGGAGTTTCTTGCACAACCTGAGGATTAGTGGATCTGTTGGTGCGTGGTGGAGCCAGGCCAGTTGGACTAGGCATTTGGTTAATGCTTAGGGCATTGTGGATGCATCAACGTGAGGAAATTCAGTATTTGGGTTACAGTAGCCTCCAGCAGTAGCGTTAAGCTGCTACTGTAAGAAAAATACTTGTTTTCTAATTTTTTTTTTTTTTTTTTAAATTCCCCAGTAATGGAAAAGAATCTGTCCTGAGCTTTTTAGCATTACTCAGAGGTAAGAATTCCTAGTGGTTTGCAGTTATCACTATATCACATACTGTGTGGTAAGGTTGCTTTCAAGCATCTGTAATGGTGATATTGATATTTTTCCTGTCCTGTAGGGAGAGTTCATGCGTAAAATTAACGTTGAGCTTTTAAGTGTGTTTAATAATCACCCCTCCCATGAATGTATACCAATGCAGATAATGTTGCACATACTGATGCTTTAGGTAGGTTTGTGACTTGTTTGTTATATATTGCCTAATATATTGCACACAGATTATATACATGCCAAAGATTATTATGTCTTACTCTTATTTTAAGGTCAGTATAGTAACTGAAACAAGAGGCAATAAAATGAAATCTTCTGAGCCCAGCATGCTGCCTCTTGCATCAAGATGATGTTCAGTTGCTAAATGTGTTTTCCCCAGACAGCAAGTGTGTCTGCAGATTCTGCAATGCCCGTTTGTTTCAGCCTGAGCACACTCCTCTGTCGATGCTTGCTGTGAAATACCATAGCCTGGTTCACCTTCTGTGCTGCTGAGTTCTTGTAGCTTTATCTGCTTCGTTTATTCATTATTAAACGCATGCTTTCTGTTTGACAAGTGCTGTAAAATCCCTTTCACTGTGGCTGAACCCAAGAACCTCCACTGAGAGTCTAGAAGGGTTATTAATTTTTTTTATAATGCAAATACTATGCATTTCTACTTTCTGCTGAAGTGCTCTTCAGACCAGACTACTTAACAGGCTGGTAGATTCTCTCTGCCCCATTTTTTAAGCTGTGGAGTCATGTAAAAATGAAGTGGTAGGTTTTTCCAGGCTTCTACTGAAAACAGAGACAAAAATCTCTCATGTGTTTGAAAATGTTCCTAGAAGTCTGATAATATATTAGGTCTTCATAAAAATGAATGCTCATACTATGTAGTATGTGTGTTATTGTATGTATTTCTGTATTAGCGTAGCTTGTATGCAGATCCCATTAAGAACACACACACACGTATAAGACAGAAGGGCATGCTTTTCTGACGTGAAATACAGGATTTCAAGCTTTCTAAAGTTTAATTTTAAAGTAACTCAGTTTAGACATCCAGTGGTAAAGGTTTTATTTATTTAAAGTTTTATGATCGTTTGAGAACAACAAACAAATCAAGGCTTTGGGTTTCCTAAGCTCTATCTTGTGTAAGCAATGGCTTGTCTTTCAATTTTTAAGCACGTTCTGACTTGTTTTTATTACATTATATTTTATTTATCCTTTCTTAGATTAGCATTCCAGTCTTTGGGCGCTATAAACATACCTGATAGTAATCTAAGACACCAACTTTTCCTCTAAAGGGAAGAGCAGAGTCAACCACTAGATCTTGGTTTGATAAAAAGGTATCTTTCCAAATACAGTTTTTTTGGTTCTGATTTTTTGTAGAAAATATGGTCATGGTAGACTTTAGCTCAGTCTTCACCTGTCTGTATTTATTTGTTTACTTTGAAAATAACCAATTTGGGACCATAAGGTTTGTTCTTTTTTTTTCTGTAAAATTCACCTCCTGGGTCAAGAGAAGTAGCCTCAGGACTTCTCATGCAGTTGGGTGTAACACCAACAGTGACCTGGGATAGCAGTTTTGCTGTCAAGGTAGCTAACAGTGGAAGAGCTGACTCTTCCCCTAGAGAAGAACAAAGCAGCAGATGGGAGGCTGTCTGAAGAATATTTCAAAGAAAGGCGAGGGAAAGGGAGATCAAGGCCAGAGGTATTACGCAGACTGTTGAGTGAGTGTCACTCTTGCTGTCTGTACTTGACAGACCACAGCTGTGAACCTTGTCCTCCTGCACACAGCAGAAGGCCTGGAAGGAAAAGTATAATTTTTCTCAGAGTAGCGGTCAACTAGTATTTCTCTAATTGGGTGAACAAAAGCTGAAAAGAAAGCAATGATACTTAAGTGGCTTTGGGGAACTTGATCAGTCTGCATGCTAAGTGTTTTTATGGCCATTATTAGTAAAGAGGTACAAGGAATTAAGCCTTCCCATTCCTCAAACTCTTGGGTTTTATCCTGTCTCAACTGTGATCATCTTAGCTGTTGCATTGCTTCACTCTTACCTGGCCAAAGGGCAGTTGTACATCTGTCCCAAGCCCTGTAGCTGTTGAAATAGCTGTAGAGTAGGCTATTAGCAAGTGGTGTGTGAGTCTCAACATGCTGTAAACCAAGCTGGGCACCAGAAACCAGTTTCTTCTGACTAGTAGGCTCTTGGTCCCCCACCTGGTGTTGAAAAGGTGGGATAATTCCTCTGGGTGATAGTATCTTCTCAGCAGAGAGATGCTGGATTCCAGGATGAGTGTGCAGCTGAGGACCCTGACCCTTGGTAGACATATAGTCAGTACAGGTTTAGCACCAAACATACCACTACCTCTTTCTACTAGGAATGCAAGCTCTTCCTTTTCAGTAACACTGGATCTGCTGAAACACTTCATTTCCAGGACACAGGATCAAACTTTCCTTTTTGTTTTAGAGTTGCAAAACCCATGGAAGTTGTGGGAGTGCTAATTGGAACCACGTGTGTCATCTCCAAGTAATAAATAATTGCATAAATTTGTATCTTTACGTCCTCTGTCTAGTTATGTGTTTAGAAAAATACTGTGGTGTTTGTTTTCTAGGTGAGTTGAACACCACTCCCTTGGAAATCTCAGACAGATGTGCAGAGCCCAATGTTGCTTGAGTCTGGCTTATTGGGTATTTGTTTGACTGTTGTTTCCATACCCAAACGTGGATGCTGGAAGCATTTCTGATGTGAATATTAATGTTTGTCTCCTGTGAAGACTCACAGGGGTGAGGCCTCACTATCCTTTCTGTGGGTGCTTTTTCAGTAAACTCTTTCTCAAACATTTGTGGAAGGAGCGAGTGCTCATGTGTGAGAACGCTAGCCTACGGCTGTTGGTGCTTGCCAAGAACGGTGTGTGGTTGTTGGCTTAGCCGTGCTCTGTAAACCCAGTGCTTTACTGAGGTTTCTACTGCTTTTCTTCTGTTCTTTCTGCCTTTTGTTGTTTGTTTGGCAATGATTGTGAACAAATATAAACTTGAAAAAATACATATATATATTTTTTTTATATCTGACCATATAACATTGTATCAGAGCAGCATATAACACGCAAGGGTGGCATTAACTTTGAATTGCACTGCATTTTAGCTGTTGTCTTCATGGATGAAGAGTTAGAAAGTTGGACCTGTCATGAAAGTATTTATAAAGACAGTTTCTAGTGATAGAAAGCCAGAAGGAAAATCTGTTACCTCAGGTCATATTGACAGTTGTGTCTGCTGTCACATGTATTTCTTTGGATTTAATGGTAATCAAAATTCCTGAACATACGCTCTGAGCAGTATATTGATAACTGAGTGAATGATAAGTATGATTATTTAATAGCATTAAATACTTAGGTGCAGATGTATAAAAACCTCTAGCCAGCAGCATCAAATAATCAAGTGGGGTTGTCAATTTACTGTAGCCATCACATAAATCATCTCACACCCATTCATGCTGAGTGGTTACCTTGGGTCTTCCCCCACATCCCCAAACTAAGACAAATAAAGTCAGTGTGTTTTTTTTTTTTTTAACCAACAGATTCGAAAGGTGATTATTTGCATGGAGTGAAGGGGATGGTTTAATGACAAGAGGATAAGATCTTGAATCCTGGAGTCATAAATTATATTGGGAGCTTTCAGCAATTCTCTGTTTTCATAAGGCAACAGACTCTTTTGGAAAGGTCCCACTTTGCAGCTGGGAAAACACATATCAAGCAAAAATGCAGTTTGAGTTGGGCTTGACAAACCAACTCTTTTGTTTTGTTTTTTTCAGTCTTTTTTCTTCCAACATCATCTCTGCTCTGATTGTGTAAGTGATTGCAGTGTTGTTCTGTTGCTTCCCAGTTTGTGCTTCTCCAGTGAATTCCATGCAATAAGCTCTCCTGGACAAGTGGTGTCTTTGTAGGGCAACTTAAGTGTCCTCGAACTGTATGATGAGCTGTGATATCCTGGGAAGTTCAAGGCAGACATAGCCACTGACATGGACAAATAACAATCTATAGTTTAAAAAACATTCTTTCCTACGCTAATGCAGGCTATTCCTCTGTTTTCAAAATGCTGATATTTTTGAGAGCTGTATAATTTGCTTGCACATTATAGCAAACTAAGCATATTGCAATATATTTGTTATTAAAGGGAAAATGAACCAGAAGGGAATTGTCTCAGAGTCTCTGACTCCTGGGAATATCACCTGTAACTGAGATGTTCCCTGAAGTGAAACTCCATGCAGGCAGATTTATTGTTAGTAAGTAGGGAAAACACATATTGCAAGGCAACATAAGCATTTAACAGATTTTAATAAATAAACAGAATGCAAGGACAAAAAAAAAAAAATTATAGTATTACAGGTCTGCTAATTTTTCAAATGACCTTGAAAATATGCAAGTGCAGCTGTTCTTTTTAAATTAATGCAAAAGGGTGCTTCTTAGGAAAAACATGATTCTGGCGGGGGGCTGGGCCGCATCCTTGCAACTAAAAATCTTGAAGACAGTGACTGGTGACATTAGCATCTAGTTTCATTTGGAAAGATCTATGCATTTGAGGCAGACTTCAGAAAGGGCTGATAGGATTTGGGAACCATCCCTGAGGATTTATCTAGTTTTGACTGATCAGACTGGGAAAGGGATATCTTTGCCAAGAAATGAGCTTGAAAACAATGCTGCAGCTTTTAAAGAAGAGCTATTGCTCTTTCGTAGTTCAGTAGTGGGTATGAGCTACTTAAGTTGCTGAGAAACTGAAGGTTTTCTAACTTCTTAGGCCCAGTTTGGTTTTGGGATTGATCCCTGAAATAGATAGGGTCTATCCTAGGTCTAAGATAGAGATTACCAACTTGATTTGTGTAATTCAGTATAAAGAAAAGACCATATTTACATGGCCAAGATGGCCTGTGCCATGCTGTGAGAATGGAGAAGGGCTGTGTTGAATGGTCTTCCAGTGTTTAATTTCTTTGCACTTCTCAGTTGTCTGTGTACTGAATAAACTGACTGACCTTAAATCTTTGTGAGCTTGTAGGAAAAGATTGTTTAGTTAGGACTTCTTGAGTGCTGGACAGGATTAAAGTTTGACTCAGTTTGGAAACTCTTCCCTTATACAGAGGGATATGTAGTATAATCCTTTCTCTAGAAGTTAACTAGCTTCCATTTAAAAGGACATTAGTGTTTAAAAAAGTATTTGTAAAATTGTTTGCTACTAACTTTGAGCAGTCATATGCTGTCAGAATCTTTCTGCTGAGCTATGTGAGTGATTAAACCAAATTCCCTGGGCTCTGTGACAGTTTTAGCTTTTCAGTGAAGAAGCCACTTCACTTGGTTTGTTTTCCTCTGTAGAGAAGTCCATTGATCCCTTGAAAACTTGATATAACAGTTGTTATGTTTCTTTCTGTGAAGGAGTATTCCCTTTCTGCTTTTCATATTCTGAATGCTCTGTCCCTTCAAGCAATAAACTCAGGTTTATAATTTACGGGATGCTTTATCAAGGGGAAGATGCTTATGGAATTGGTGGTGATGTGGATAGTTGTATGACTACAAAGGAGCAATCTAATGTTAAGCCACACTTGACTTTTGTGGCTTTTCTCTTACCCGTGTTTAAAAAAAAAGTTACCCATTTCTTTGTACTTCCCCCACCCTTAATGAGAGAGAGAGCAGCAACCTATGGATGTTTTGAAAGAATAAACCCATAGCAATAATTTTGAACCTTCTCCTTACCCTGCAATTTCCCATTTTATTTGTTATGCCAGCCATAGGTGAGACATCAAGCTCTTCGTGGTGAGTTTTCATGTTTCATTGGAGGCTGGAGAAGAGCAGGGGAAAAGGCTTTCCAGCTAGCGAGCAACTGCCCGTTCCTGCGGTCCGCTGTGTTTTCCTGAGCGAGCTGTTGGGATGAGCAGAGCGGCAGGCAGCAAGTAAGCTGAGCAGACTGAGGCTGCTGCAGGGCACTTTTACCTGTTAGTGTAGACAGCGGCCAGGTATCAAATCAAAGCGCAGTGGAATAGCTCCTGTGAGCTGTAGCTAGCGGGCTTCACGGCGCCAAGAAGGAAAAAGCAGATGGAAACGTTCAAATGCATTTCCTCCCTCCCCTTCCCTGTCTCTTGGATCTTTTATGTCAGTCAGTAATGGGAATCTGTGCTCTGAGTTTTGAATGAACGGCTTACACTGTGCTAGTGTTAAGTACTTAATGAGCCTCATTTCTCAAAGAACTTGCAGGCTGCCTCAGTTAACCCAGCTGCTTTTTTTAGGAGTACTTGTTTTGGCAGAGGCTTTTCTATGTGTATGAAGAATGCACAAATAAACCGTTGTGCAATTTGCAATTAAAAATGAGGTTGTAGGGAACGGGAGGTTTTTAAACTAGGAGATCAGAGGCTGCAGAGCCAAGTAAAACAGTTGCTCAGTGTCACTTCATAGACCCGTCTCAACAGGACCTGTGTGTCTGCATTGCCTGCTGAAGAGAATGGAAATGTGAGCCCACACTGAGGGAGCTCTGCGGTGCTTGTCAGGATCAGGTCCCGGCAAATGTATGTGGAAGTAACCTGTGAGGGTCAGGAATTGAATTGTTGCAGTTTGGTTTGGTTTTTTGTTTGTTTGTTTGTTTGCTTTTCCCCTTTCCAAGGGATAATTGCCGCGTGGCAAAATTCTGCAGAACGTGCGATGATAGTGGTCAGGATTATCGTGGTTAAAATGAGTAAAACTAGCAACTCGGGAAGCATGTACTTTCAATGAGTGTTTGAAAGGATACTTAAGTCTGGAGCTCATCCACAGCTGCAGAGTTGTTTCAATTCATAGACATCAGTGGTTAGCCATAAGAGTAGCTGTGCTAAGGTTTATCTTTATGCTAAACTCAGATTTCTGCACTTATTAAGTTAGCTTTAAGCAGGAGTAGGTTGGTCTGATGTAAATTTTATTTTGGATGGAAAGGGAGGAGGGCTGTTGCCTTGGTAATTGCATCACATCAGCAGTTCTAGTGACGGCTTGGTATTGGCTGAAATTCCAATTATAAATGAGTTTTTGAAGATGGATCTGTGTGTGTTTTTCTTCTTTTTGTATAGGGGTCTTGAGCAGCTGTGTCCTGGGTGTGCTGATTTAAAAATCTTTTACCTTTTAGAAGTATCCAGAATATTGAAGCAGGCATAACTACACAGGTTAAAAATGTCAACTGTGGGTTACCCAAACAATTGGCTGTATTGCTGGGGTTCAGATGTCTAGCATATTTGCTACAGCTGGTGTTTGCCTGCATGCCAGCTCTTACTCTGTGAGAAGTCCCGCTCTTGTGCAGCGGTCGGCTTTCCTCACGTAGCGCCGTGCTGCCGAGTAAGGAGTGTGCTCTGCATCCAGGTTCTTGTGGTGGTGATTTAACTGTACGTCTCCATCTTATTTAAGAGACCACAGCTCAGTTCTTTGCTAGTCACCTGGGCAAGACTGAACCTGCTGCACGTTTAGCTGGCTAAAAGCAAAGGGTTTGTTATTTGACCTAGTTAAGTCATCGGAAAACTACTCTGAAATGGGAGGGGTGAATCCCCCTCTGTGAGTAGAGAGGCACCAAAGGAGGCACCTAAACTTCAGCTTAGGCTAAACACCTGTCTTTTAGATGGCTCAAGTTAAACAAAATTTTTTTGCTTTGCTTCTCTGCTCTTTGCTTTCATGTTTGTGAAACAAAAGAGTGGGTCGGTGCAGCCTTGCAGAATAACCGTCCTTTTGCCCGAACAGGGTATCCCACTGGCACGCAGGGTGTCTTCACCGTACCACGAACATGTGATACTTGGTGAAGCTGTTGATCTCTCCATTCGTCTTGCTGTGGCATGCTATAATTGTGGCTTCTGGTCTTCTGCTGAAGCCCATAATGGTGTATAGAGACACCTTCTGTGGGCTGTGGCGATGCCTTTAGCAGATGTTTTGTGGAGTCTGCTAGACACCCTTTCCTTGTGTGTCCAGCACTGCTTTCCGGTCTCCATTGCTTAGAGGCAAACAGGACTGGAAAAGAAGTTAAACATGTTCAGATATGTAGTATAGTACTAGAGTACTATTGTACAAACAGTGCTTGGGTAGAACTAATGATGGGTCACATACTGGTTGTGAGGAAAAGAAGCTGTTGGGAAGTATGTTCAGAGATGTTGTAGAGCAGCCCTGAACAACTGTGAATTTGATCAAGAGCAGTTTTCTTGGGTCGTAGCTGGGGCAGTTCTCCTTCGCTATCTCGATGGAGACTTTGGATACAATCCTGCCCTGGTGTATGTGGGAAATCAGCAAGTGTTTCGTCAGTCCTGTGGGCAGGGTGGGCACCTCTTCTGTGGTCCATGTATGGCTGGTATCCTTCCCGGTGCTAGAGGAGGGAGGTGTGCCTTTCCCTTTCTCATGAAGTGTCTCGAAATGCCTTTGCTCTGCCCATGATACCAGAAGTTTTCCCTTCGTTTCTGAGAACAATTTTTTCACAAAGAGTCAAAAGATCAGGATTACTTTAAATAAAACCAAATTATTTAGAAGAGCTGAGGCAAATGCTCTTAAATCAAAGGTGAACAGAATAAAGTGTTATCTAATCCGTCACCAAAACCCAGTTTAACTAGACAGCAACAGTCCGGAGGAGACAATCTCGCAGGCACAGTGAAGTCGGCTCGGGGAATAGCTTAAGTTTGTCGTCTTCTCCTCACACAGGAATTTCTTGTTACAGCGCTGGTAACAGGCCTCTCAAAATGCAGCCTCTGAACTGGTGACTTGTTTCACTCTGACTTAATATTGACAGTTTTTGAAAGTCTAGCTGCAAGTCTACTTTATTCTATTAACTGTGGAATCCTATTTTGTATTCACAGAATGTTTGCTTAAATGCAATATCGTGGGAGGGGTAATAATCCATTGTAAATATGATATAGCCACTGAATACTTTATTTCGTGGAGCTTCTAGTCTTTCTCCCTTCCCCAAGAACTCTTAATTATTTTTCTAGGCTCTTCATGCAGTTACTCTCTGTAAAGATGCAGATTTATTTCTGTTTTCCCTCCCTCCTTTCCTCCTGCTGTTTGTTGCACTGTAATGTCCAGTCTTAAATGTTGAAAGCTTTGGGGGGGCGATGTCTGTATTACAGCAGGACAGCAGACTCTCAGTTCTAAAGGGATTTGTAGGTGCTGCTTGAGTGGGAATAAGGAAATGTGAAATGTTTGTGGTGATATGTTTGTTTGGGATATAAAAAAGGTGATATGTTTAGTTAGGGATATAAAAAAAGAGAGAAGTTTAATGACTAACTATTAAAGAATCCTAACCTACTCTTGCAAAAAACTCAAAATGTCTGGAATCCAGAGCATTTTTTCTTGTATGCTACATTTCTGGCTTACACTTCATCACCACCAAAAAATGGGCCTTGAGCTTTGCTGTTGTCCTGAGTGGCTGGCAGATGTGACTGCAAGGACCAGAATGTCACAGTCCTCTGTTGAACAGGGCAGCTGTGGTTGTTCATCGGATGATCAGCGAGTCGGGGAGACCTGGGTGACTGGATGCCTCTGTTAAGCGACGTGAGCCAGGCTGGTATGATTACGTATAGTGCCAGGATGCTTAGGGTGATAGGGAAGGATGGAGAGACCGTGGTGGCTCGGGTTCTGCTCACTGGGTGTGAGAGGCACCTGAAAAAAGATGCTTTTCGTGGATGGATGTGATCTGCAAGGGTGCCACGTATGTAGACCATTTATATAGCTACTGATTGTCTCTTCTGAGTACTTGAAATAGGTGTCTGTTCCTGTGGAAGTACTAATAAGCTGCTTGTAAAAGTTCTCTTGTATATATGCCCTAGTCACA
This sequence comes from Aramus guarauna, assembly GCA_013400195.1. Lineage (NCBI taxonomy): Eukaryota > Metazoa > Chordata > Aves > Gruiformes > Aramidae > Aramus > Aramus guarauna. The sequence continues at coordinate 376,434 of VXBL01002095.1, read as the reverse complement.
GAAAAATTAGTCACTGTATTCATAGGCTGCTATTGGGTTTTTTGTTTGTTTTTTTTCACACCCAAGTGGCAGACATCTTTTTCTTTCTCAGCAATTTACTTATGTCTCAAATATGACATCTCAGCAAATGGCGTTCCACTACTTCATCTTACTTTCTAGAGGATTTGCATTAGAATCAGCAGGTATAAAAAAACAAAAAAAAACAAAACCCAACAAACAACCCCAAACCCAAATCCTACAACCCCCCTGAGCCCTCTAACCCTTGCAGAAAAAAGAGCGTGCAGCAGTTTGCATGCAGGATTCTTGGCTGCTTCTGCCTGGCCTCTGCCCTAACAGGACTGCAGTCCAATGGAGAAGCTGTGGTTTATTTGCCTCCCTTTCTTTTGGAGAATGACTTCCCAAGGGTGGGTTTGTAAGTGCCTGTATACTCCCTCTCTTGAAGCTGCCTAGGGTGATTTGATCTTTGGATGCCATTCTTACTGCGAGGAGAAAAAAAAAAAAAAAAAAAGCCTTTTTTCTCAGTATTTCTTGTCTGTCTTACATCATTTTGAACAGATACAAGCTGCAAGTGGTGCTTGATGCAGTTTAGTAGAAATTGTAGCCGGTTCCAAACTAAACTAATGATGAACTTTTTTCATCTTCCAAGTATGAAATGTAAACACACCTGAGATAATTAACTCCAGAGGAATGAGCCCTGAGGCATGTCCCTTCAGTGTGACTGCAAAGTGCCTCTTTGTGGGTATGTCAGGTGCGATGATTTTTTTAATCCAGTGTTTGCACTCCTGTTATATGTTAACGTAGTCCTAACAGGACAGATGTTGAATAAGTGTGTGGGCAGGGTGAGTGAGAGACAGTGGCTTTTATTTTAAACTCTTTGATTCCGTGAGTGAAATGGAAGGTAAAAATGAAATCAGGAAGTTTGCTCCCTCCGTCCTTGGAGACGTCTTGCCTGGCTCCTGCCCCAGCTCTGCAGTGACCCTCTCCGAAGGGCCACGCTGGAGACACAGAGGGTGCACTGCAGCCTGGGGTAGGGTCCCTGGCGAAAGAGCTACCAGTCACAACACATAAGCAGAACTGAAGTGAGCTTAACTAAGCCTTGCCTTATGCTATTGCACGCCAAGACTGCAAATTAATACGGGGGCAAGAGGCCAACCTGGCAGGCATGTGGGAAACAGAAGTGTTGCTCACTGTAGCAAACTCGGATGACAACAGGGGGGTTGCTAAAAATTGCAGCGGAAACATTGAGTGTCCAGCGGTTCTGTTACAGCTTTAAAAAAAGTTAAAAAAAAAAAAAAAAAAAAAAAAAAAAAAAAAGGGGGGAGGGG
>VXBL01002095.1:362003-375090 GCA_013400195.1 Aramus guarauna | reverse complement strand
TGCAGTGTTAGTAGGCCTCATGTCTGTACTAGTGTGTGGCAGTATAGTCCCACTAAGATTAGTGGCCACCTCCTATTCGTTTCTGTGATGGAAAATTTCATCTTTTAAAGTTGTATACAAAGGTGCTGGTTTTAAACCTGAGTTAGAAACGTAGTACACATATCCCATTTTGTTTTATATCTGGAATATATCAAAGGAAAAAAACTGTCAGGAAGAGAATGCATCTGTGTCCTCAAAAAGGCGTAGTTAGGAATGAATAATCGACAAATCGTTTAATGCCCCATCTTCCATTAATTTGTCAATATTTACCCCACAGGAAGACTTTTAAAGTGTTTTCTTGTTTGTCACCTTGCCTCTCTGAGTGCTGGTTAAATCCTACTTTCCTAATTTATTGACATAATTTTTTCAAGAGAGAGGTAGGAGATTGTCGTGGTTTTACCCCAGCCGGCAGCTGAGCACCACACAGCAGCTCGCTCACTCCCCCCCCCATCGGGATGGGGGAGAGAACTGGAAAAGTTAAAGTGAGAAAACTCGTGGGCTGAGATAAAGAGAGTTTAATAGGTAAAGCAAAAGCCACACAGGCAAGAAAAGCAAAGCAAGGAATTCATTCACCACTTCCCATGGGCAGGCAGGTGTTCAGCTGTCCCCAGGAAAGCAGGGCTCCAGCACACGTAATGATTGCTTGGGAAGACAAACGCCATCACTCCAAATGCCGCCACCCCCCCTCTTCCTCTTCCCCAAGCTCCTTATAAACTGAGCATGACATCATATGGTATGGAATATCCCTTTGGTCAGTTTGGGTCACCTGTCCTGTCTGTGTCCCCTCCCAACTCCTCGTGCACCCCCAGCCATCCCGCTGGCAGGGCAGTGCGAGAAGCAGAAGAGGCCTTGGCTCTGTGTGAGCACTGCTCAGCAATAGGTCCATAGAACAAAACCATCTCTGTAGTATCAACACTGTTTCCAGCACAAATCCAAAACATAGCCCCATACTAGCTACTATGAAGAAAATTAACCCTCTCAGCTGAAACCAGAACAGAGATTTACTGTGTACCCTAGTGGAGCAAACAAAGAGGATCACTTTCTTTTCTGTAGAAGTGTTTCCTGTAGAAAACAAAGGGCTACTAACTAAGTAGTGATATTAACTAGGTGTGGCAACGTGTGTGGATAGGACTTTGATAGCAATTCCACATGTTTCTTGCTGCTTTAATTATTTTTTAATACGAGGGTAGAATTTTCAGGCTTTTAAAGAAAAGGTCATTCTGGACCTAACTTGTCTAGACCTTTTGAAAATCATCTTGTTTCATGGCTGCATTTATAAGCCTCTGGATACCTTTGAAAACCTGTTCTATAGCTGATAACTGCTGGAAAATTGGAGAAGAAATTCCTTTAATTTGTATTCTTTGTGAGGATCAACAAAGTGAAAGATTTTTTTGGGAAACAAACATTTCGGAATTATTTTTACTATGGAATGTTGTAGGGAAGCATCATGAAAGGATGCTTGTAGTGATGATTTTGTTGCCAGTACAGTGGAATCAAGTCTTGCAAACCAGCACTTTTTATTATCAGTTACTTGTTTATTGTTTCTTTGATTTATGAGATATTTTAGAAATCATGTACATCTTTCTGAAAATATTCACATGAGATTGTGATAATGAAGAACTGGGAAAGAAAATTAATGTGTTTGTGATACGAGGTTAGAGCAGGAGGAGTAAGTAAAGCCACTCAGCTTTGGTCTGGTGAGGCTCCCTCTGTTATCGGTGTATAGATATAGGCACTTCTCCAGACAGTGACTGGGAGAATCCAGATCAAGCTTCTCTTCTGAACCTCTTTGTGGAGACTGCTGTATCTTTCTATTGATTACGATTTACGTCTGAATTCAGATATTTACTTACCTGGCTGCACCTAAGCAATATGAATATTCTCTGCTGCCATGAACCTCAAGAACATGATTTGGAAGGGGTGAGGTTGTTTGGAAGGGTATAAAAAGGGAAGCACTGCTCTACCACTACACAAGTGCAGAATTTCAGTATACAATAAGTGTGAGCAATAGGTGTTAAAAAAAATTCTGATGGTGTCAAGTGCAGGGGCTTTAAACTTTCCTTGGAATGTTTTGCCTTGACAGTTCATTAGTTTTATTGCTCCAGTTTTGGCAGGAACCCAGACGCAGCAGTATTATGTCTGCATGGATAATGAAGACTCCATTTATAACTGTTAGAATAAAAAACTATCGGTGTAATTTAAATGGGCTGTAGTGGTTAAGTGCGATTCTCCATCTCTGGAACTGCTCGCTGGATCTATGTTAACCTGCCCGTCAAGTCCTTCTAGAAGCATGTCTTTTGCATATCACTCCATGTTGCTTCCAGAAGGTATCTGTTCTTCTAAATTTGTGCTGCAGTATAGGCCCTCTATAGAAAATATGAGGGGGCATATGTGTTTGGATTTGGTGCTCATTGCACTCACAGTTGACAAAAGGGTCACTTGTCAGTATATTGCTGGATGACCACATCAGAGAGGAATGCCACTGCAGGGGTGGGGGAAGGATGTTCACTAACCAGCAGTGGCAGAAGTGTGGGAATTTCAGAATTGAAGAGAAATGGGCTGGTCCAATGTCCCCTTTTCATGTTCATCATATTGAGAATTGAAATACTAGTCCCCAAACACTGTTGAGTATATGAAATACTTTCCCAGCATATTAAATATTGTTTATTTGCCCTCCTTTTTTCTTCTTTTTTATTTTTTTTTTAACAATTAAAAAAAGAAGTAAATTGCATTGACTGGCTCAGTGGATTTATAACGAAAAAAATTAATAGCTAGATAGGCCCTTGTTTAGTATTCATGGTATGGTGTTTTCTAGGAAATGAGGTTAAGCATCCAAAGAGGCACTGTTTTTTTTTTTTTTCCTCAGGACTTGCGCTTACATTTAATTATGTACTTACCTCTAAGCATGTCATGCATCTCTGGCCTCAAACTGTATCATATAAAAGATTAGTTATTATTTCATGGCTGATGAAATCACCAAAGGCAGATTCTCTCTGGCTGTAGAAAACTGGTGATGCTCCAAGGAGACGGACCTAATGATGACCCATTAAGCAGTATAATGATAAGGTGCTCCGTTTGTGTATCCCAAAATCTGAAGTTTGCAGCTGGACTGGGTCACTCGGGGAAGGTGTTGTGAGGTTCCTCCTCTTTCCCAGGCTTTGCTCAGGAAAGCATCACACCAAGTTGCTACAGTGGATGTGGCAGAGAAATGTTATCTTCTTTTGCAGCTGAGATGCTTGTTTTTCTTCAGGTGTGGTAGCTGTCATTTGCATCTGATAAAGGCTGCCTGGATTTGAAGGGCTAGCAGCTTGTTGAGGGTGATGCTTCTAGTTACTTTTTCTTTCCACAATTATTAAAAATAGTTATAGGTAGGTCTTGAAATGGTGCATGGGTCTAGATTAGAAAACAATGGGGAAAAAACATAATAAAAGGGAACAACAAAAAGAAAAATGCTTTTAGAAGGTGGAGCAGGTTCTCTGTGATGGCTGGGAGATAGCAGTGGGTTACTGCCTTGTAGGCATGGTTGAAAACAGGAAAAATGATTGCAGCTATCCAGAAGGTTGGGCCATCGGCAGATGCTCAGGAATCCTCTCATTGGGTCCCAGAGAGGGACAGTAGGGTGCTAGGAGGGGGACCAGGTGTGCCATGTATAGGAACAGGCAAAACAGAGTTTTGCAGGAGAGCACCTTGTGCCCACAGCTGTGCCCACAGCTGTTTTATCTGCACAGGGAGAGGAAACACCGTGCTTGTTTAAGTTTTTTCTACCATTGAGATGTACATTTATCTGACTGGAGAAAGGTTGGATGATGCTCTTCAAAAAGAGTATGATGCAGTTGCCACTGGTTCCTAAGGCTTTGCCTTTTCTAATTCATATGAATATCTCTTTAACCAGCCACGTTCCTGGCAGACCTTCAGTTCTGTATCTCTTGCTTTTAATAGCACATTTCTCAGTTTACTGCAGTGCCATAATAAAGATTTTAAGGCTTTGTTTACCACAGGTTTGCAAAAGAAGTGTCACGCTACAAGGGCAATTTCTTATCCTCATGATTATTTATATGGTTAAGCTATATTATCCAGGAATTATGGGGGTTTTCACTTGATTTCAAGGCCAACACTGGTGCTGAATACCAGAGGCTTGTGCATGACTACCATCCCACAAAATGGGAGTGTTTCATGTGACTCTTCTCCTTTAAGATTGTGCCTTGCATTTTGTAGGGTTACTGCCTTGTATTTGGGATGGGTGTGTGTGGGGGTGGTGGTTTTGCACTATATTGGTGCTATAAAACTTCTAGATAAAGATGTTTGTTCAAAAGTTTGAGAGGGCTCTGTTAGTACCTGTGAGTTTGGGCCCCAGAGACCAGACAGGGTCAGGTACCATATGGTTACATGTATGCAAACATATACGAGTAAGAAGAAAAAAAAAAAATCCTCTGAATCGTATCTGATCCTGTTTTGTTCCACCTCTCCCAGCAGCCGAGTGCAGAAACGCTGCCCATGCTGCTGCGGTGGGTGATGGACCGGGAAGTGACGCATGCTGGTGATTAACACTGGGTGGCCAGAACAGGATGTTCAGATCACGAAGGAACATGAGCTTTCCTACTTTTTTTTTTTTCCTGGTTTTCATCTGCTATTGTTTAATGACCTATTGGTGACCTGTTGCTTTCTTAGCTGGTGTCATTTTCTAGAGGAATGTGAATTCTGTGATTGTAACTTCACAGCAAAGAAGCAAGTAGTAATTTCATAATGACGAGGAATCAAAACATATTGGTTAAGAAGAGGAATTTTGCTGCAACAAGGGGGCAAAATCTGTCAGTAAGGTGGACAGTAATAATGTATTCACTGTCAGGTAACTGAACTGAAAGGAAGTCTCTTTGTGCTTTGTTTTCATGTTGCTGGATTGGCTCCTGACTTTCTACCTTTCATTCATTAGCATGTTGAGCCGAGTGAATATACTCTTTGTTTGGCAGTTAACTCCCTGTTTTCCATCACTTTGGTATATAGATGTTCATACTGCTCTTAGAAGCCCATTTCAAGGAAGAATTCCCCCCATGCTTAATTAACTTTGTAGTGGAAATCACTAGTTATTTATTTGCAACTCCTGTTCGCCAGTAGGCACTACTTCCTCTTAGAAAAGAATGCATGTTTATATGGCTTCTAACTCTATCTTTGCAGGTGCCTCACTCTTAGATGTTTCTGTTGGAACGCGTGTAAAAATCAGCATGGGAGAAGAAACTTGCATTTGCTTTATAATGATCTCTGGCTTCACATTTAAAATGTGGCTCACACCGAGCAATTAATTGTTACTTAGTTTTGTCAGTAACAGGACCATTTTTATACAACATTAGTACAGCAGGACTACAGGGATAGTGGTACTGTAGTTCTGAAACTCTGCAGTCATTTGACATTAAATTTGTAAAGTGAAAGTCATTTGTTTATAAACTTAGTTCCAGCTTTTAAGTTGTGCTTTAATGGCATTATCTGAAGTATTGCAACTTACCCCTTCTTAGCTTCGCACGGTAGGTGATTTCCCTGCCTCCTTTTAGGTTGCAGGGGAATCTAACCTGTGCAGAGATATGGCTGCTGCTACTTCATTATTAAATCAGTCAGTGCAACTGCCTGATGGAGGCTGGCAGATATTGTTGGGAGGTGAAAAAGACCCGAAGGGTTGAATGACTTGCCCAGGAACATGCTGGCAGAGGAGAATTCAGGCATCAAGGCCAGGTAGATGGCAGAAGATGGACCTGGAAGACATCGGTTGTGCCTTGGGACAGGGTAAACTGTTGTGAAGATGAGGAGGGATGGGTGTGTGTCTAGAGGTGAGACTTGTGGCACGGGCTAAGTGACTTGTCTGGAGTTACAAAGGAGGAGTCTGAGACAGTTCCATACTTTGGACTAATGTCATAGCCCCTGGTATCTGGGACTTCTGACCCGGATCCATAAAATAAGCAGTATTTTACCTGATTAGTTTGGTAAAGTATTACCTCTCTTTTCCTTTGGCAGAATATTATTTATTGTCAAGCATTGCAGGCACAGAAATGAGTATCACAACTGCTTGTCAGCCCTGCCTATTGTTGCTGGAAGAGTGGTACTGGTAGTTACCGGAGGAAAGAAAGTAGCAACCAGTGTCTGAAGGAGGTTAATGAAGGCTGGCCAGGTTCTGTAGACCTGACGAGTGTGACTTGCAAGAGCAAAGCACTGTCAAGTGTTGGAAGCCAGCGTTACCTCTGCCAGCGTTGCAAGCTGGGTGTTAACGAAGAGAGTCCCTTCTACACCTCTGTGTCTGTGCTGAGGAGGAGGCTCAGCCAGCCTCCCCCACCGGGGTCGGGGTTGCCGCTGGGCTGCTCCCTGCAGCCGCCTTCCTGCAGGAACTCTGTAGGGAAAGGCTTCCCAAGGAGGACAGCACTTCTCTTTATTAACATAATCAACTTGTATTTATTCAGTTGAGAGGCTGGATTGTAATAAATGCTTAGAAGACTTCAGTAGAAATGCTGTTGACTCAAAAGCAATAGGAAGAGCTGATTGCTTATGGGCAACTACCTATGGCATAAATTATTTACAGCATGCTTAAATTGTCAGAGCTCTTGAAAGCAACTGGGAAGTTATTTGTGTCCTATGGCACGGCTGGCTTGTTCAGCCTTGCAGGGAGAGGGGTAAAGATGAAGGCAGCAAAAACGATTCGTTTGAACAAAATGAGTGTGGGTACTCACTCCTAACACATACGGTGTTCCTGCTGTCACACTCTGGCTCTTGATGGCTATCCTGACTTCTCAGATTGGTTGGTAGGTTTTGCTGGAGCAGCAGTGCTCATTTCCCATCCTTAAATCTGATGATGAGCTGCTGTGAAAAGTGCTATGTTTCCAGAGGAGACGGCATGTCCATGAAAAAGCACAATTTTACATATTTGGGTCCCAAATGTGTGCACATGTGACTGCCTGGACTAGTAGTATCTTGAACTCAGTGGAACTATGTGTGTATGTAAAATAAAGCCTGTGCTTAAATGTCTTCTATGATTTGGTCCGTTTGTAAAGTGCTTGGTAAATGTACAAAGCACTGTGGTTTTGCAGAACACCAGTGTGACTATATTGAGACAGGGTAATGATGAGGTCATTCTTTGAAAATTAAGGTGCTTAGCATCCTGCCTGTGCTTTGTGACTGATTGGGCGGAGAGCTTAGAAAACTGTTCATAGGTCTTTGAGATGGTGTGAAAAGCTACAACATTGGAGAGTATTAAATCTGTACAGAAGAGAAATGACTTCTATGAACATGCTTCAAATGGTGGCATTTGGGGAAAATACAGNCCCCCCCCCCCCTTCAACGAGATATACCTATATAAGAATGTTGTATACCAATGTTTTCAAGTTGGTTTTTTTTAGATGCTGGTATACTGTACTTCAGTGTCTGGGAAGCATAACTAAGCAGTTACATCATATTTTCTGACATGACTAGTACTATACTTGTAACCACAACATCCCATTAACTGTTTAGCTAACCTAGAGTATTTCCTAGAGAGGAAGGGGTTACAGGCATAAATATTTTCCTTAACTGCAAAACACAGAAGCGTCTATAAAGAAAACAAATGCCATGAATTCATAGCCAAAAACTGAAAGAGCATGGAAATTACTGTGAGGTAAAGGCAGGCAAGTGCTGCCCAGGAATAGGGCTCACAAGAGAATTTTTACAAAGCACCTCCTGCTTGAAGTGCTTCAGCCTTCATAGGGTGCTGCTGCTTCTCTCTGGAGGGTTTAAAAATCTGTCACCTTTCCATTCATTTTTGACAAAATAACACCTTCTGGATAAAATAATGTGACACACTTTGGAGGCCCATTCAGTAAAGGGTTTGAATGTGGTCCAGGATTTGAAGACTTGATCCAGAGTGCAGAAGGCTGTATGCTGTAGGAGCAGGGGCAGCGTCAAGGGATCCAGCGCTTTCATGGATTAGGTGACTGGCTCACTGAAACTTTAATCTCCTGTTCTGAAGCTGGAATAAAAGCAATGGAAGAAAAAGCTTGCATTAATGACTTATTTTTAATTCTCTCTTTTTGCCATTGAGAGGGTGTTGTGCAAAATTATATGCAGCACTACAGTTCAGATGTTTTTGAACAGAATACAAACACCAAGGTTAAATAAAGCTTGCTATTGAAACAAGACAGTTGTAATATTACAACTCTGGGGAAGAATTTGTGCTATGATGAGCTATGGCAGAAATGTTATTTATTCCTTAAATTAATCTTTGACTTGTGTGACAAAACGGAACGTTCTTCTTAAAATAATGCCATTGCTTTTGCCGCAGTAATGCTTCAGATGAGGTGAAAGGAAGTGAAATACTGCTAGAGAAGGCAAGGATGTGAGAGGTAGAATCCCAAGAGTCAGGGAGAGTGCTAATAGGACATAATAGCTGCACGTGCTTAATACAAGCTAAAACATAGGTTGGGGAAGTCTTCCCAGTTTCATTCGTAGAGTAATAAGCTCAATGCCTCAATCTCACTTCCTCTTTGGCCACGGAGAGTCTAAAGGTTGGCTGTAAGAAATGAGCACAGCCTAGAAGGCTAGCTGCAGGAGCCGGGGCTGAGAAGGATAAGAGAGAAAAATTGAGCCCACGTGCTCCAGCTGACACAGAGAAATTGGCTCAGGAGTTTCTTCTGAGCTTACTGTTTGAGCGTGAGCCTTGTGGGTTTGGTGGCACCGATTCAGCAAACTTGGGCAGCTGCCTGTGGAAGTCCACTCAGCTGCAGAAGTGCATTGGTACTGACTGTGGGGAGCAGGGCACGGGCACCAGCTTGTGCTGTCCCTCAGAAGTGACTGGGCAGCGAGGACCGTGCCTCGCAGGCAGCACGTGCAGGCCTGCCAGACTCACTGCCACTTCGTCCCTTGCCCCTTCCCTGCTGCCCTGCCAGCGTGCTGCCTGGGAGCCAGTTGTTTCCTTCAATCCCGTTTAAACGTGTTCCCCTTTAGCTGAGCTCTCGTGCATCGTCCAAATGAACCCCCTCATGCAGCTCAGTGGGGAAAGTCTTGCCTCTGAGGTGGCAATTAGGCATTCTGCTGGCTTCAGCAAAGTCTTTGAATACCTTCCTGAAAAAAAACAAACAAACAAGATAAGCATTCTCATAACAAAGTGAGCTGAAATACACTTAGGTAACTCCTCCACTCATGTTTTCTGAAAGTGTAAAATAAACCTTGTAAAGATGTGCAATGTAATAAACCCTAAACCCTTATTGCCCATTATCTCTTCACCAAATTCTCTGGTGTCTATAATATTTGACGGTACATGCTGAAGGCCAGGAACAGCAGAAAAATGAGCTTTTGGTGGTTTGCAGTGAATGTTCCTCATCACTAGGTTTACTGCACCTTGAGTACTGTGTCCAGTTTTGGGCCCCTCACTAGAAGAAAGATACTGAGGTGCTGGAGCGTGTCCAAAGAAGAGCAACGAAGCTGGTGAAGGCTCTAGAGCACAAGTCTTATGAGGAGTGGCTGAGGGAACTGGGGTGGTTTAGCCTGGAGAAGAGGAGGCTGAGGGGAGACCTTACAGTTCTCTACAACTCCCTGAGAGGAGGTTGTAGTGAGGTGGGTGTTGGTCTTTTCTCCCAAGTAATAAGGACAAGAGGAAATGGCCTCAGGCTGTGCCAGAGGCAGTTTTGATTGGATATTAGGGAAAATTTCTTCACCAAAAGGGTTGTCAAGCACTGGAACAGGCTGCCAAGGGAAGTGTTGTAGTCACCATCTCTGGAGGTATTTAAAAGATGGGTAGATGTGGTGCTTAGAGACATGGTTTAATGGTGGACTTGGCAGTGTTGGGTTAACAGTTGGACTTGATGATCTTAAAGGTCTTTTCCAACCTAAATGATTCTACAATTATAACGCTTATTACCATCAGTAATTAAAAAAAAGGAAAATAATCTGGAATGATTCTAGATGTTCCCCTTTCTCTCTTCTTTTTAAATATCACCTTTATGATGTAGCTATGCTGCACGTGTTTAATCTGCAATAGAGGTTTCTATGCACAGTTGTCCGAGCCACACAGCTTATAGGTGTCCATCTGCAGCAGATCCCAGGCTTGTGCTGCCCTCGAGCAGTCTTGCCTTCTGCCTGAAGCTGATGTGTCAGCAGTGGCATGCTTGATTTTTGAATTAATTAGGCGTTCTGCTACTGGGCTTGTGGGCTTAGTTGAATTCATGAATTAATGATTTTGTGATTTCTGGAGAGGAAGGAAGGTGATATGTTAACTGTCCAGCAGGTTTTTAAAATTTTTATTTCTTGCAAGTTTAAGTTACTGAATGGGTGGTGATAAAAGCACTGTTGTTGGATAAGTATTGTATAATTATGATTATTTTCTGAATTCAATTGTTCCTTCCAGTTCTTTTCCCTTTCTATAGTAGTGTTGATTTTAGAGAGAGGTTTTTGGTGGCTGTTTTAGTGGAGGTTTGATTTACATGTTTTAATTCCGTTGGAAAAACTTCGACATTAAGAAAAAGCCCTTTTTTATTTCCTGTCTCTCTTCCTGTTATTGTTTTTTATACTCTTTACAGTAGCACCCAGTGTCTGCTTTTTGAAAGCTGCAAGAACAGAGTGAAACAAGTAAGGCTTAGGGCATTTTCAGCCTGGCAGGCTTCGGGGTAGCGGGGAAGGGCTGGCTGTTGATACAGCAGGTTTCTCATTGCTGTGGCTTGTGGTTGTTGCACTGGCGGCGCTGGACATGGACCTTCTACTCTGGAACCCTGTTTTCATGTTGTTTTCAGAAGGGAGAAATGGGTGCAGACATAGGATAACAAAGATTAAATCATACTGCACACCTGAAAACCTATTTGGTATATGTGTATGCCTATACAGAATACGTAGTACAAAGCTAAGGAAAATAGGGAGCAGCTGTGAAGTGCTATGATGGACAATTATTAAAGTTTATTTTGGAAAGTGTACTTATCTTGCATGTTCCTGTACAGCCATCCCAGACTCATAAGTTCTTCTTAACTGTGACACGTGCCATATTGTTTAGATCTTTCATTTTCATGACCAAGTGGCAAGAGTGCTGCAAGAAACATACTAAATAGGCTTTCAGTGAAGTTCATTTCACTGCAAATTTCTTCTGTACTTCCGGTTCCTAGCAGATTGACTACTGAATAAGAATAGGAATAGGAGCAAATAACTTGCATTTGAATCCCTCAGAGTAAAATCAACCCTTTTAAGTGCATCTAGATAGCAGCTGCATTTGCTGGAGATGGCTGTATCTCCAGTAAAGCTGCATGTCGAATCCCAGAGAGTAAATGATGATTGATCTTTATTTGTAGAAGTTTGGATAATGTATCTATTTCCTGCCACTCAGCTGACCTGGGGTGAACTGCCTGACTTTGTATGGACGTATTTTGTGGAGAGACTGTAGTCTTCTAGATGGGACCTTTATTACAGAGGTCTTGCAGGGAGGAGTAAAACCAGAAGGAAACCCTTAGGGATGCAGTGAAAGAGAAGATGATCAAGAAGGAAGCTGCTTCTGCAAGAAGGTGGTGGTGAGTAGCAAGAAGTGCATAATCTCCCTGGCTGGGCAGGACTGGGATGGAAATCACCTTGCTTGTCTTCACATATGACAGTTTTGTAGATTGAGTGGCAAGCTGTTAGAACTTGTGAAGTAACCATGCAGGCAGGTTAAAAATGATCAGGAAATACATTACTAAATGTATTGAGAGTTTATTGAAAAGGTAGTTTCACTCATGAATTATTTAAATAGAAATAATTCATGAAATCAGTAACTTGTTTTGCTGCTCTTCAAGTGACTTTTTTTGAGGCAGGACTCCTGCTTTTTCAAGCTCAGCATTCAAAGGGTAAGTCTAAAACATTGAACTTCTGCCAAGGGTTGTGGCCTTTTCCTGGGAATGGTGGCATTGGATTGAAGTGTTTTTTCACTGACTTATGGTATGTTTTTCCATATGGCATAGGTTATCTTTCCATTTCTGTTTTTTTAAGCAAACAATGATGTTGAAGAATGATTTAGGGAAGCTGAAAACTAGGTGAACTGACCGAATAGAAAATGGGACCGGATCTTTAAGGTATTTCTTTGGTTTTCATGCCTGGTGCCAGTTATTGCCAGCAATAGTTAAATGGCCTTTAGTTGACCTCCTTCGTTTCTTTGAAGGCTGTTTTTGACTGTTTTCTGTACTGATAGAAGAGGAAGGTCCTGAACAAGTTTACATGATTTCATTGTGCTGTATACCCCTCCTTTCGTTTCTCAAAACCTCTGACTAAAAGTATGTAACCTCATGGGGTGCAAATAACTTGCAGACGTTGAAAATCAGTGGCAAATTAAATGTATGCTAATGTTTCTTAAATAGATGCAGATACCTCTTTTAGGTCTAAACATAGGAAACTTGGGTGTCTAATGAAGTACATGACTTAAATGCCAGACAGTTGTTTATATAATACAGTATAAATTTTTTATGAGGTATCCGGGCATCATTTCAGCGAAGTAGGTTAGCACATGCTGAAATCCAGCTATTCAGGCAGTACCTATACTTCAGCATAGGGTCAGGTAGGTGTTCAAGTGACTTCTCAGTCAAGAGCTAAATAATCTGAGCCTTTTTTTTTTTTATTTGAAAATAGTCTGTGTGACCAGAGATGTAGTTGTGTTGTATGAATTGTTTTAGGTTTATTCTTGATGTCTGATTAAGTATCCTGGTTTTGTCTGGGATAGAGTTAATTTTCTTCCTAGTAGCTGGTATAGTGCTGTGTTTTGGATTTAGGATGAGAATGTTGATAAAACACTGTTGTTTTGGCTATTGCTAAGCAATGTTTACACCAGTCAAGGACTTTTCAGCTTCTCATACTGCTCTTCCAGCAAGGAGGCTGGGGGTGCCCAAGAAGCTGGGAGGGGATATAGCCAGGACAACTGACCCCAACTGGCCAAAGGGATATTCCGTACCATATGACGTCATGCTCAGCATATAAAGCTGGGAGAAGCTGGCCAGGGGTTGGGACCGTGGCTCAGGAACTAGCTGGGCATCGGTGATTGAGCAATTGTGCTTGTTACATCACTTGTTTTGTATAGTCCATTATTATCATCATTTTC
>VXBL01002095.1:312946-359634 GCA_013400195.1 Aramus guarauna | reverse complement strand
CCCCCCCCAATTTCTTTCTGGTTATTCTGTGCCTGTTTACTGATTCATTATTACAGAATTCTCTAGGAAAGACATTGTTTCAAACAGCCATCTTGGAAAATCTCAGTGAATGCAGTAGAGAGAAGTGAACTCACTGTGAGTTGTGTAACATTAATCACATCTATAACCTGTGTATTCAGAAGGCTGTAGATTCAAGACATTCTCATAACATGAGATGGAAAAAATAATGCCTGAAACCAAAAAGTAAAAAAGCAATTGTTTTGTATTAGAAAACATGAATAGAGAATACTCTTAACTTTATTCCTGGTTCTTACTGCAGGAAAAGTTTGCTGATGCGTCCAGAGAAAATTAGCAACTGTGTCATCCTAAATAGGAGTAGGTTTTCTCTACTATCTGGTTATTTCCAGAATACTGTTAAAGTTGTAAAACTGTTACTTTAGTGGGGGAAAAGGGAAGACTCAGAGACACATACAGTTTTAAAATACATTAGAAGATGGAGCTTTTGAAAAGGGAAGAAGGGCGGGTTGACAGTTTTGAACTTTCTTGAGTCTTTTGATTGGGGGTCACTTTGATGTTTGATGTTTGCAATAGTGTCTCCAGGATGAGTAGGCTGGTTTTAAAGGGATTAGCTTATGGGACAAGTGCTAATATTGAAGATTGATCCTGTGCTAGATTTATGCATTTGTTCACATATTAATTCTGACAACTTTTAAACAAAAACACTAACCAACTAAAGGCTTTTCATCCTTGTTTAAACTCCCAAAGGCTTTGAAGTGGCTTTCTTAGTGAATGGCTGCACAACATGCAAAGGGAAAAATAGCGTGCTAAGAATGGAGGTATTTTTAATGCTAGCAGAAGAATCAAATTAAACCCAAATATGCAGCATTATTAAATTGTCCAAAGGTAGCCCTGGCCGCCCACAACCACAGCCAAGCTTAAAATTCCTTAAGTTAAAAAATGTTTATGATGAGAGTGCTGATGTATAATGAAGTCAGCAACTCCTCTGTAGATGACGATACGTGGTAAAGCCAACGCTATAGGGCTTTCTTTGAGATAGAGCTGAATTAACCAAAAAGTATTCCCTCCCTCTTCTGCAGCACAGGACTGCACAGATCCTGCCCTCTGTGCTATTTTAATTTCAGCATGCTTGCTGATATTCAGCTGGTTACAAGTGTCTAATTATTGTGATTATATGCATGCAGACTTCATCACTTTTTTTTTTTCTAATAGAGCTGGCAGTGCAAGAGAAGCTTGGCATTTTATCTACTGTATAATTTGCTTGTTTTTATGCTTAGTGTAACAGCTTGCTGAATGAGTGCCGGAGTGAGACGTAGATAAACAGCAAGGGGAGGGTGGGCACATAGGCATGTGGGTCCTGAGCGGCCATTGCACGTATCCAGGAAGACCTGTGAAACAGGCATTGGGAAGGCCAAAAAAAGTGAGAGGAAATTCAGGAGTAACTTCTGCTGCTTGTGCAGATACACCTATTGACACCTGTGTCTTCAGCTTTTCCCTCTGGGTGGTAATTTCTCTGCGGGTGAATGACATCTGCTACTGGAAGAGGCTCCCTGCGGTGGCCGGGTGTGCGCTCAGCTGCCGGTGTTCCCTCACGGCTACAGCAGTTCCCGGCGGCAGCTCCCCGGGATGTGCAGGGGCGCGTGGGGGGGACATCGCATGCTGCTGTCCATCGTTTCTGGGGTGGAGGTGGCCGGGGACGGTGGTGTTACTGCGTGAGCAGGACCTGGCCGTTAGCCTGCCCCCAGGGCTGCTGCAGGCTGGTTTGCTGGGAGGTGGTTATCACCAGCTCTCTGAGAATCTAAGATGGCTTCAGTCAAAAAGAAATATGTAAATAAAGTCCTGCATGCCCATTGGGGCAGAGGGGGAGGCAGAAGTGCCCCAAGGGTAATCTGCTGTCAGGACGTGGCGGTGGCTCCTTGGTCGTCCTGTGGTTGCACTGGAGCAGGGGGCTGCCTGGGTGCCCAGCCTGGCCCAGCCGACAAGGGCAGAAACCTCAGCAGCCCTCTCTGCCTCACCTCTTTCACAGCCCCCAAGTTGCGCAGCAGCCTCCATGCCTCTGCAGCTTCATTCTGTAGCGGATACCAGACCACAGGTAAGCACTAGGTGCCAAAGGCTCTGGTTTCAGTTCCTAGCCCCACAGACAGCTCGTGGCCTGCCAGCAGTGATAGACGGGGCCGTGCTAGAAACAGCTCGGGTCAGACCAGGTGTTAACCCCAGCCAGTGCCTCAAATAGGTGCGAAGGCTCTCCACAGCCATGCTTGCTGCTGCTGCCTGTGCTCTTGCTTCAGGGAGCCTCTCTCCTGACTGGATTCCTTGTCCACCTTCCCCCTGCTTTCCATGCACCACGGCTGCGGGATGATGCAGTGAGGTAGGGGTTGTCCTGAGGCTTGGCCAAGTTGTTCCCAGCCTGAATCATGACAGGTAAAAATTCTGTGTGGATTGGCTTACTCCAAGCTTAATGGCCTGGCATAATGTTTGCAGCAGGCCAGGAGGCAACTTCCGTAACTTGTAGCACTTCAATGCTTTTGTAGGCTGCTTCAGTGGGTCAGTACTGCCTGGGTGTTTCCGTACTGGGCCACGCTCTAAACCAGCCCACTGCAAGTGATGGTAGAGGACATTATGAACACAGATCATCTCACCCACTCTTTTGGGCACGTCCCTTGGCAGAGTAGCTGGAGCTGTGCTAGGAGCCTTCTTTCTCTCATTAAAGAAAAGTAAAGATTTCAAACCTGTGCAGCAGGACCTCCCAAATTCTGCTTTTCCACTTGACCTTTTTCTGGGTTCTGAGTTGAAAAGTTTGTAATGTTTGTGGTTGTTCTGAAAGCAGTGGCTTGGGTTTATTTGTGTTCTGATTGTGTAGCTTCTAGAGTTATCTTTGGTAGCATGTCCAAGTTTTTCTTTGCAAGCCTGAGGTCCATGCCCCAGTGGTTTTGGAGAATAAAATGGGCTTGATATTACTCTCATATGGACATCAGGATGGAGGGATTTACAAAAAATACAAGATGCTACAAGACTTGGCAATAAATTGGTGAAAGGTGGATTGACATTCCTTCACAATTCTGCCTGAAGTGAGCTCATGGAAATTCTCAGTTAACTCTAAAAGGTCACTAGATTGCAGTAGGAACCATTGGCTTGCAATAATATTGTGGTTTATTCATACTTTGTTCTTTTGGAAATTTGAGCATTGCGACAGGAAATTAATGTTTTCTTATCTGAAATTAAAAAAAAACCCACCCCCATATTTTGGAAAATATTCTTAAAATGAGAATTCTGAAATTCTGTTTTGGGGGGAGGACATTGAAATGTTACATTTCAATAATGGTATGAAACTTTTTTTTTAAATTAATAGTTTAACGTACTAAATAGAACTAAGACATGTGTCTGCTCTTGTGAATAAAGAGAGGGCAAAACAATTGACATAGAAATGTCAATGTCAGTTTAAAATGCCTATATGCCTCTACATGTCTCCATGAAATGCTTAGCTCATGACAAAGTGTTTTGGTGTGGGGTTTTTTCTTTCCTTTTTCAGTAAAGTATTCATTTGAAGCATTTTTACAGTCAGTCTGTTTCTCTCTCCTGCCCCCTCCCCCTCTTTTTTTCCCTTTTTCTTTTTTTTTTTTTTTTTTTTTTTTAGTCTGCCATATGCTGCATGTCTTCCTGCAAGATCACTGGGGATAGATGATATCTAAATATACTTCTTCTCAGTTTTAGCGTAATGTGGCTCTGATCCTGATTGGCACTTGAATGTTCTTCAGGATAAAAATGTTAAGCAATATGATGCCATTTGTGAAATGGACCCTTTATGAATATGGGAGGTGTTTTGATACTTCAGCAGAATTGGCATTTCTCAGAAATGTCCTGATATTTCACATGAGTAAGGTATAAGCCAAAACCATGGGATATTAAGTAATATGGATATGAAACAAGTGTTTCTGCTTTTTAATCAGATTTCATACATATGTTATATTCTCCTGTTCTCCTATGAGTTGTACATCCCCTAAATAAGGATTTCAGGACAGATGTTTGGACTGCATTTAAAAATTTAAAGTTGAAATAAGGACAAGAAAACTTACAGAAATATAATAAACACATCTAAAATGCCTTTTAAACTTTCTTCCATACCAATGAAAGCACTCGCTGCCATTATGTATGGTCTCTAAGTATTTCTTCCATGTGTTAACGCTGGCACATTGAAGGAGCCGTGTCTATGGGAAGTGTCTGGTTTAATGGAGACTGCCCCATGTATTTGCGCTGTGCTGTGGTTTGATCTCGAGTAGGACTGTGGCTACCATGGGTCCCTGAAAGCAGGTGAGAAGGAGCCATAAACCGAGGCAGCAGTCGGAATTGCTGAGTGGAATCGCAACAGAGCACGTACAATGCCTGGGTATTTCCTGGGTAGATAAGAGTAACCCGGATGTTTGACTGAGCTGTGTTCTGTCCTGGTCTGGAAAACCCAAGAGTTTTCAATACAATCTCTTCTTCTGTTGTTTATAATTATAATGGAATCTAGAAATCCAAAAGCAGTTATCTACAGTATTCAGTGTAATGGGTAGGGATTCTGGGCCAAGCTTAGACCATCTAGCTTGGATACTAAAAGCTGTACAGCACAGAAAGGAGGAGCTGATAGCAGCAAATAGTGGCTTCATAATACTGTGCCTGGGCTGCTTCCTGAGCTGGCTCAGGTTTCTCTATATGCTACAGTTCATGTAATCTCGACATAAGTTTGTATTGCCCAAGGGATTATCCAAAAACTTCAAAACAGGACAGGGAAAGAAAGATTATGAGAAGAGGATACTCTGACAGAAGGACTCGGCTTGCATTTACTGGCAAAGTACTGAACAGGCTGAGGTCTTGTACGTCTCCATCAGGGTCCTACCTGGTAGACGATACAGCCCCTTTGTAGCTTGTTGCATAATTGTTCAGTAGATGAAGGGCATGGAGGTAAATAAAGCAATGCAGAAAACTATAAGCACCTTGACAGAGTGGAGCGGATAGTAGTTTCGGGAATAGCACACAAGCTTTGTCTTCTCGTTTTGTTGAGGTGTACTGCAAATTACAGACTGTGGAAAGGAAAGCTCTCGCTGCGAGATCCCAAATGTAGCCAAAACTGGTTTTAAGTCTAGACTACAATAGTTGCAGCATGATGGAGGGAAGTGCCGTTTATACCTAGCCTTATGGCTACTTTTGTAGTATTTCTGTGTATGCAGAAGCACATCTGGCAATTGTGTGCTGCCTGAGAATGCACAGTAGTAACCTGTCTTTAGTGGGACTAATAAGAGATGGACTAATAAAAACCAGAAATATACTTGCACTTACTAGATGAGCATGATTTCCTTTCTTTACATCTTACCTTTTAACTTCCTTTGCTACTGAATGTGAACTATTTTGGATTTGTAGGTGTTCATTTCATTATGTTACAGTTTCCTGGCTTTTCTCTGCAGCAGAGGAATCTAGAAGTGTAGTGGGCTTTTGTTTTAAATATTAGTAATGAATAAATAAATAAAATTTATTTATTTATTTTGAATTACATGTTATTTCCATGTAGAATTCTGGGCTTAGTATTTATATAAGGTAAACAATAATTTCCAACTTGAGAATGTTATTGTTCATGTAACTGCAACTTACTGGAAGAAATAAGATCAGATTTACTGACTCTTTTTAAGGATATTTTGATAATCCTTTCTAAGTTGAGCAACTGTTGTGGGGTTTTTTTGGTTGTTGTTGATTATCTTCTATTACTGCTCACAACTTGGCAGCTAATTCTGTCCCCCTTACATACCATGCTGTTCTGGATCCGTTGCTTGTGGGTGGGTGTTTTTTTGCTAGCCATTTTTTCATGGCTCACATTAAATCTTTTTCCCATCATTACGTCTACCTTTCTCCATCTTCCCAACAAGATGCTCTAGTGGGAACACTCTTGTATAACTAAATCGGAATATAGAATTTTGCTTTTTATATCTACATGAATTCTGTAGAACTGAATGCACTGCTGGACCTACCTGCATTGAGCTGGGGCTAGCTGCACCTACAGACCTGCAGAGTCCCAGGTGTCTAGGAGGACTGCACAAGAATTTACCAGCCTAATTTCCACCATATTGCCTCTGGCTAGTGGTATGCAAGACAGCCAGATAGTAACAGAAAAGGACAGTCTGTAGGGAGTCATAACTGTGGGCCTGTAAGTAGTATTTTGGTCCCTGAGTCTGGGTTTTGTCTTGCAAGGAAATCCAGGCCTTATAATGACATTATTACAATTAAAAAAAACCCTGGTTCATTGAGTCCAGTTCCTGCTGTTATGGGCACCCCACATCATATAATAGTGCTCATGTATTAACCAAGCTCTGTCTTCAGGGTTCTTGCCTCTGCTGCACCCATCTGAAGTCTTGCTTTCCTGGTGATGAGGAGCCTTCCAATTTGACAGAGACATTGTCATGAGTTTAGCCATACTTCGTTCTTGTGCCAGTTAAAATAATTGTAAATTTAAGAAGTTCTTGTCTTTTTCAAGACTTACTGAATCAATAAGAGGGACATTTACAGTCCCCTCAGAATGCAGATAGCCAGAGCTCTTTCTGGTGTCCTGTCACATGAGTAGTTGTCTCTTCCCGCAACCATTTCTGGTAAGACCTTTAGACTTAATGCTGAGGATTTTTGTCTCGGTGTCCTAGGTGAAATGTTGACTTGTGTAGTAGTCTGGTCTTTGTATAATGCTCATTTTGTCTCTTGTAGCAAATTTCCTACCCACCTTAAAGTTCTTAATTCCCACCTCCATGACATTCTTTCTCAACATAGCAGCTCATTTTCTAGATGAAGGAAATACGTTAGCTCAACATTGCTGAGTACCCTACAGCATACACTACATATCCTGTAGCCCCAGTGTTAGTAGGGCTGTGAATGCGGCCATGAGAGATGTTTCAGGAAAGAAAGAGCTTTTGGGGCTGGGACCTTTTGTTTGGGAGCAGTGCCTGGACGTATCCAGTTTTGAATCTCGAAGCTGGTAAAAAGCCAGAGAGATGGAAAAGTGTATGTTGGAGTTTTTGACTGCCTAGACAAGCCTATATCTCCAGTATTAGTAGGGCTGTGAATGCGGCCCTACACGACATGAATGACATGTTGGTCTGATGTGGTTTTGGTGCTGGCAAACTGATGTTGTGTTTTATTCTGTTTTCCTTTAGCCTCTTTCTGTAATTATGCCTCCCTTTACAATGTGTTCTAACACCATATGTTTCTACTGAGGTGATTTTTATGAGCAATAGTTGCCGGGACGACTTGTTTTTGTTTGCCGCTTCCTCTGCCTGTTTGGCAGAGTTTCTGCCAAGTTACCACTTTTGTTGAATGTTTTCAGATCATACACCACCCTGTACTTAATAGTTTTATTAAATTTCTTACACCTAGCCATGCAATTTCATGTGCCAGTTCTTAAAGAATCTGTAGATGGCAATTTTTGAGGTTTTTCTCGTTTCAAGTGGATTAAGTTCTTTGAGCTTTGCTGCTGTTTTCATGCTCTCTGCCTCATAAGCACCTTGGATTTCCCAGGCTGTAACATAAGAAATTGAATTCCATTTGGAGACTGTTGAAAGTTGCCTGAAGGGCATGTCAATGTTGGATGCTTTGCACAAGTGTTGTGGGATGCCAAAGTGAAATTTTCATTTCAGTGTTTAAAAGTAAGGATAATGTTGCCATGGAAAAGTCTTAAAACTGTGTCTTGATTTCTTTTCCACCCTAATGGAGTATTTCTCTTGCTCCTCCTCTATACCACTCTGTGTGCTTGTTCACACTGGCTGGGAGCGGCAGTAATTCCTCTTCCCAGTGCTCACCCCATCATTCAGTCACGTACTATGTGACACGCAACCCTTCCATGCACCTTGTCCTTTTGCCCAGGAAGAGGGTTGTGCTTGTGCTGCTGTTGTGCTGAACTCCGTCAATAAAAAAGGAAGCAGTTTCTCTGCTACCTCTCAGGATTTTACAAGGACAAAAAAGGCAGAACCACATGGGTGAGTAATGAAATGTGGTATTTTCTAACAGATGATAGACCCCAAAAGATGCTCTCTGAATGCATGTGGTAAAGCCAGGATGGGTTAGATGTGAATGATGGGAAGAGCCAGACTGACTCTCTTTGGTAAGTTTAAATGGTTTGTGCAGTTTCCAGTTCACAGTGTGTTAAAGTCCATTCAGAGTCATAAACAGTATTTCCCTAGTTAGTGAGGTAAGCGAAGCCAGTTTCTCTCTGGTTTCACTGGGGAACTACAGAGTGGGCAAGAACAGGTAAGAAGATAAAGGCACCACAGAAAAAGTGTGTTTGAGGAAGGGTTGTGACTTTGCTTGGTGATTCTTTCATAGACAACTTCTCTTAAAATAAAATTTTTGTTTGTTTGTTTGTTTTTTTAAATTGAAGCGTAGTAGGTTGAGATTCTCTCATAATCTGTTGTTGAGATTGTAAAGATGGAGGCTGAGGGGACTTGTGGAAGAACTTGGCATACCCTGACAGGGCACCAGTACAGTGCATTCCTCCTTTCTTCCAGTCCCTCTTTCCTTTCCATCTGCCCTCCCCAAACCTTAGAGAGCAGATACAAACCCCATTAAATTCAGGCTGCTGTTTACAGAGGGAGGCTGGAGGGCTTTGAGCAAGTACAATTTTTGAAGCTCATGAAGCATCAACTGTCTAGCAATAGTGTTTTCCTCTTCCTTTCTCCTCCTGAATTCCTCTAGGGGCTAGGACTGAATCTTAAAAACTCGACAATTTTAGAATTTAAGATTTTAAAATGTAGAGTTTTCAAATTGACAGAAGTGAGGAGGCAAGGGTTGTCATTCTGAACAGGAGAATTTATGCAGTGGGGATGATGCTATTGCTTAAATAACTGCCTGCCCATAGACCCTTCTGTTTTGATTGCTCTTGGAGTGGCTTATTTGACTCTAATGTTTTTTGTTGCCAAGCCAACTTGTTTTAGCCTTTTACAGAGCAGAAAAGGAAAGCCTTGCTCACATTTTGAGGAGTATTTGAAACCTACTGTTGCCTCAAGCTTTAGCTTCCTGTGCTGTGCAGTAGAGTGTCTGATAATGAAAGATGAAAGCTTTCTATTTTTGTCTTGTGAATGTAGCTCATGTTTCATGGGCCAGATTGGTTGATTTTTGTGTGTTCCTTTTCAGTGCCGCCTTTATCTAGGGGAAGGAGGGAATAGCAACTTCACTGGGATGCTAAATTTAGAGCAGTTGGAAAAAGCGAGGATGTGTATCCGGGGTCTTTCCAGCTTTTCAGACTCAAAGCACCTGAAGAGGCTGGTGTGTGACCAAGCATGTCACGTTGGAAGGATGGTGCCTGGGCACCAGAAACCCCCATACCCTTCACCCCAGTGAATATCACAAATGGCAAATCTGTGCCCCTTGTGTAACACAAAGAGAATCTTTCTCTCTCTCATTTAAAGTATATGCTGCAGAGATAGCTGTTGGTGGTGTGTTCTGATCTAGACAAACTTAAAATACACACTTGAAAAAAATATAATTGATTCTGGGTGTGTTTTAGTTCTGTGTGCCTAGTACACTAAAGAGCTTGATATAAAATTTTTTATTTACATAGAAGTATTTTCAAAGATGAGGGACAGCAGATTTGTGGGTTTTTTTTTCTAGCTAGGCAAAGTACAGAGATGATGTTAAATGGAAGGGGGAGAGTGCAAAAAGAGGACATAGAGGAGAGGCCATGATGTTCTATGCCTTGGGCATCATGTATGTTCTGCCTTAGATTTATTGGGGAAACTTGCTTATCTGTAGTTACCCAAGTGCTTTTACTGTGTATGAGTAGAAAAGCAAAATATGATTTTTATTTTCTTTTTCTAAGACGTATAGCCTAGCTGTAGAATTAATATTTTTTCATTACAGCTGTGCGTATTGGGTTGTTCTCCCACCTCACTTTGCTCTCAGATGTTGATATTTCCACATTCTTTTTTAGGATGATGGATACCTTCATTAAAAACATGTCTGCACAAGTATTACAGAATGAAATACCGTGTCTATTCATGCTATGTTCCTGCTATAGGAATTTTTATGTGGAGACAGAAGCCTGTGTACTTGTGTATCCAGTCTGAAGTGCTCCAGAGCAAATGCCACCCATGCTCTGCAGGAGGCCTTGGTCCAGGATGCAGTTCTGTCTGCAAACCCCAGCCAAGAACTTCTATAACTCAGCCTTCCCTTTCTTTCTTGCTCAGCTGTTCACTGCTATCCCTTCCCAACCTGCCTGTGTAACTCCTCAGCAAGTGTGATCTATGGGAGAAAATAACTGCCTAGGGTGTTCTGGCAGAACTTAGGTTAGGTGAATGCTACTGGATTTCACCTCTTTCTGAACACTGATACACCTGGATGGCATTGCACACTGAGGACAGCTTAGATCCTTTGCAAAATAGCGCTGGTTTTCTTACAAGATAATTAGGTTTGTTAACGTTTATAGTAGGTGCTGCTTTTTGTGATGGTATGCCCAAACTACAGCTTCAGAGTCAGAATGGCTAAGATGTTCTGTACCACGCTGCCCTGTTCATGATTAACTGCCTAGCATTATTAGCATATTTACAGTAGGCCCTACTTTTTATGATGGCATTATCCAAACTACTATCTTGTGCAGCCACGTGTCAATTTTTCTTTTTTTTTTAAATCTCCTTGGCACTGCTGACATAAGGCAGCAGCTTCTAGGTAAGTCTACTGGGTTGCAAGCATGTGTGAGAAGAGTTCAGCTTGCGTAGGCTTTCATCCAGCGTTAGTAGCTCCTTGTCAGGCTCTGCGTGTGTAGTACAGAAAGAAGCGCTCAGCCGCTTGGGCAGCCGTTCCTGCTGAGAGAGGTGATGGTCTGTGGAAAAAGCCGTGTCTCTCGTGAAAGCATCTGGGAAGGTTTTATTTAGTTTCCCAAGTGTACCTTGTTTTGTAGAAAGCAAGAGCTGTGCTAGGGCACATGTGGTCATCAGAGGTTTCCTTGCTTTGAGTGAGAAAATCCACAGTGATTTTTTTGACTTTTTCTACGACAAACTCACAGACTAGGAAGGTAGAGTACAAACGATGAACAGCGATGCTTTGTATGAGAGCTAACTTAATGTTTGTTCTGCGGTATGAGCTCAGTCCCTGTTTTTACCTGGTTATGAAAATAGAAATTCTTACGTTTTGCTATTTCATACTTGTAAGATAGCATAAAGGGCACCTTACAGGGTATCCTCTTGATCCTACTTGTTATAATTCAAGGTACTGTATTCAGAAGACATATAAAAGTACATTTGAATCCAAATCAAAATGACAAAAGGGAGTAATGCTGGAGAGCTGTGTTTGGACTGTACTTGAAGCGAGTTGCTGCTTTGTTCTCCAAGTGCTTTGAGACCGAACAGGCTGCTGCTGTTACGCGAGACCTTTGTACGCTCATTCCCCGCCTCTCCCCAGCAGTTCAGGAAGCTCATGCACCCTGGTGCGATATGTGCTTCAACTGGCATCCTGGTAAGCAAAACAGGTTACGTTGAAGTCGTTGACGGGGAGCCAGAGAGGAGCGTCAAGTGCACGCTGTGGCTTGTGGAGCATACGTGTAAAGGAGGCCCTGTGCCCTGCTCTGAAGGGACCATGTTCACAAGTACCTGGGTGTGCATGAGTGTGCACACGTGCATGCATGTTCACAGGTAATTGCCTCCATGAATGGAATTGCAGAAAGCTGACTAGATGTCTGGCTAAACAGTTACTGAACCTGGTTAAGCTATTGTAGGTGAATCGTTCACAAAAATCATGGGTTGTTTTCAGAGAGTTGGTTAAGTCTGCCCTGCTTGTTTAGCGTGAGACAGGGAGTTGTTCTGCAGCGCATTGCAGGCTGGTTTTGTTCAGCTTCTTACCTGCAGCTGTTACTTTTCCACACGTGCAAATTTTTTCAACGTTGCTAGAACTAAATGTTTTTCCTCTTAAAGGAAATATGTCCACAATTAAAAAAAAAAAAAAAAAATTCCTCAGTGAGCCAGGTTGCTGGTGGCCATGGGATTGCTGGAGGATGGCCAGTGGGGCTTGCTGACTGAAGATAAGAATTGGGCAGCGGCAGCATCTAAGTCTAGAAATGGGAATCCTGGTGGTACTTGGCTACACGCAGCTAGAACTGCTTTGTGAGCAGTCTGAGTGCCATAAAACAGCTGATGACGTGTCTCTATTTGAAAGACGGTTTCGCTTTACAATCCACAGCCATGCTCCTTGAGTTACAGAGCAAACTTCAATTAATATTTGCATTTTTGTTTGGTAGGTGGTTCTTAACATTGCTCAGGATAATTTGTGCTCTTCCCTTTTTCCTATCTTCCTTCACTCTTACAGTATGTGGGGCAGTTATTTCTCTGCAGTCTTACTGTTTTCTGCCAGCTTTCTTCTCATTCTCCTGCTTGCTGCTGAGAGCCATAGGGAAGGGGATTCAGCTCCTCCACCTGTACGCTGTGTCAGTAACTGAAGCTGCCTCTTCAGAGCAGAGCGAGAAAGGGAAACGCTGGTATCCGTAATGGTATCTATAAACTCAGAAGTCAGTAAGGTCCCACGCTGCATCAGTGTGACATTTCTATTGTTAAAGGGAGTTTCTCAGAGTGGGGAAGAGCCCTGTCTGAGTCAGGTTTAGAAGCAAAAAGGGCTGTGTAAAATTACAGGTGAGCTCTTAGCAGTCAATACCTGTTTTGTTAATGTTTCCACCTTTATGACAGATGAGATTTCTGGAGAGACAAATGACTATAGGAATCAACTGGGAATTACTGCTGTAAGTGGAAACACCCACAATCATTAATGAATTTTCAGTGTAACGTCTTTATTAAAGAAAGCATCCTCCTCTTTTTTTTTTTTTTTTTCCTAAGAAGCAATAGTAACGAGCAGCAGTACTTCTAATATTGGATAAAGAGTCTAAAAAAAGGCAAAACCCATGTCCAGCAGCAAATTACTGCTTTGTTTTTTATTTTGGGGGTTTTTTGTTTGTTTTTAGTGACACTCCAGATCCTGTTTGGTATTGCAAATCTCTATTGCTGTTTAAATGTTTTCCCATAGAACTGAGAGAAAAATAATGACAGTTCAGCAAAAATGAATGCATGAAAAAATTGAAATGTGCATTTAATATAAGACCACTGGAAGCACATCCAGATGGAGAGATGGTGCTGCCTGGAATACTGGTGCTCTCTCTCTAGGAAGGAGATTTTATTGCTGCCCTATGAGGAGCAATGTTTTCTGAAAGTCGTGAAGTTTTTGAGGTAAGTTTTGCCTTCCGTAATGCACAGTGACAAAAAGCAAAGAGCGGAAGCATTCTGATGATAACATTTTATAGCGCATAGAGGCACTTTATTTAATATCCTTACTTAGCAAATGTAATTGTTGCTGATGAAAGTTAGGAAGTTAATACTTACGTGACCCAAGGCAAACAACTTTGAAACAAGCCCATTCCTGAAGTTTTCACTTTTAGCAGATGCCTCGTTTCAGACAAAATTTCAAATACACATGATTCATGGCCACCAACTAGAAGTGTTTTGTTGTTCCTAAGGGGACAAAACAATTTCTTTTATATTTTAGGCAGTGAGTCATGGCTGAAAAGCATGTCACCAGTGCTTCTAAAGGTAAATTGGATACAGTGATTCTGTGGGCAACATCTGGAGTTCAGGCACCATTAGTTATTTGTGGGGATGGACTCAGGTTTGCTGTCATGGATTTACTCATAAAAGATGACCAAGTGGTTCATAAGATTTATTTTGCTGGAGTCTTTGACCTCCTCTGGAGTCATTGGTGACAAAAAACTTCTCCTTCAGGGAGGCACCTCTTCTTTGCTCAGGGCAGCAGGCATCAAACAAGCAAAAGAACGGAAGATACTTGGCTTCTGGAGTGCAAGTATTTCACTGTTCCTGGCCCAGGGGGGCAAATGACTAAGTTCCTTGGTATCTCCTTCCTCAGAAGCAGGGATTTGATATTGTGAAGGGTGTGGACTGCAGCTGACTTCCCCAGTGACTCTGCTTGTCTGCTGACATTGTTGTAGATGGAAGATAAATTGCTCATCATTGCCGTCTGACAGTTGCCTAGAGAGCAGAGTGGGATTAATTCCTGAAGTTCTTCCTTAACTATTTCATTTACCAGAGTGGATGTTCACTGCTGAATTTCTAACTCCTTTACAGTGATGAATAGTAATATAATTATCTACCTTGTTTGTTTCAGGTACGCTTAGCATCCTAGATAATACAGCTAGTGTATTGTTACTTATATCTCTTCGGAAAAACATCTGGATTGTTATAAGCAGCTGGTAATGCAGTCTTACTGTATTTGGAAGAGGCTTTTGCCTTGGTGTATGGCTTATCTCATTAACCAGCCATGAAAACCTTGCAGTTTTCCATCTTTGCTCTTCATCAGGTATATTACCATTCATATTATGTATCTACAGTTTGTTCAGGGCAGTAGTGAGTACTGTATTTGTGTATTTCTGGTGTATTTACATAAAGCTACTCTCTGATGATTGCAGACTCTGGAGTTGGGTCTTTTAATGAATGTGTTGATGTACAGCTGCTCTATAATTAAGTAAGAAAATGCCCTATTCATTCGGCAGGGAGGTTTGCTTACCTTGTATTGTGCCATTCAGTTACCTATTGAGGTGTTACCCCATTAATGTGCTGCAATAACAAGAGGCTGTTGGAAAAGCAGATAGCAAAACAATAGCCTGAAATAAGATACTTTCTGGAGGTGTCTCAAGGGTGGTTAATAGACAATCCTCAGCCTTTAGCTGTTAAAAGTCTGCTCTGAGCTCCAGCCAGGTTACAAAACATGTTTTGTCTGGCAGTAGTGTGGATCAGTGAGCCAAAGGGTTATGAACAGTTAAAAAAATCCTTTCTGACAGAGTTCGGGCCCTGTTTTTGGGAAAGCTGTTAGGAGTATGAAGGAGGTAGAGTTTCTCCTGGGTTTCCAGCACAGGAGTTCGATAGTCACTTAGGTGAGCGGGGTTTGCAGTATGTATTTATTGTTTCAAACCCATATTCCTCTGGTTCTTTTTTCTACTGATAAGATTCAATATTGGTTGGAGAAGGCTGCTTAGCCACTCGACTTAGTATGGCCACAGCCTTCCAGGAGGGAGAAGACGTGGATATGGGGTCCCGGGAGAGGGGCTGGGGAGCTGTGGGAGGCCGGATCTGAGCGGGAGCAGGTAAGGACCCAGCGATAACCTTGGGAGCTCAGAGGGGTGCGCTGGCAAGGGCTCAGTGCAACCCAAATGTGCAGACTCCAAACACTGACAACACTGTGACCACCCTTGTTATTTTTATTAAAATAATAAGTGGTGCTTTGTGAATGTATAAAGGAGAGACCCTGGGGTATGTTGAATATTAAAATGTCTAGTTTTGGGTTGTAATTTATGTTTCTGAAGAGGGAGAGTCAGTTGGTTTTTGGAGTGTCTTTGGTTTAAATTCTTTTCTAAAATGAAACCTGATTACTGCATACAGTTCTGGGACATGCTTTGCGTTGTCATGTTGCTCTCATTGGAAAGCAAACATGAATACAGCTACAGCAGTGTTCTAACCTAAGATACTCTGTTACATACCCTTTAAGATTTTATGCAGCCAAGCACGTTATCTTCCATTGAAAGAACATTTGCCACAATTTTACTTTAGTAATCTGCAAGGGGTTGCTAAGTGTACATGACAAACAGAGTATCACCTGCAGTATTGTGAAGCATATTGTAAGAAAATCTTGATAATGTTTTCAGTTCCTTTAGTACCAAAGAAGTCTTGTGGAAAAATGCCCATGTACCCTTTTTGTGTATTTTCTCCCTTCACTGTATACATGCATGCATGTATGTCTATGATGAAAAAAAAACACCAACTGAAAAATATCTTTATTTCATTTTCCTCTAATTGCTGATTACTTTAGAAGTAAGAGGACTATCAGGTCTTATTTTTCCATGTTTTCCCCTTTCTATTTCACCAGCTGAATAGCTAATCTATCCTTCTCTTTATATTAGACAAAGGGTTTTTCCTTTTACTCTCAGTAGACACTATGTCGTCTTCATGGAGCTATGGAGGTTACTGTGTAAATGACCTCTGCTTTTTAATTTGCAAGCAAAACAAACTTTGTGTGAGCACAATCAAACATAAGTTTTTTTCTGATTACCATTTATTTAAAAAAAAAGACAAAACAGTATGAACATTTTAGAAAACTGCCTTAGGTATGAATGTACTTGTCTTGGCTGATGTGGTAGCTAAACAGAAACTGAAAGGGCTCTTTGGAAACCACGTGCGTATCTGTAGATAGCAGGAATGCTGGAAATATAGCCAACTTGACCAAAATGATACGCTTTGTGGATGTGAGGGCATATGAACGAAGCATGCTGCCAGGTTAACTTTGCCAAACTGGGAGCCGATTTTACAGTGAACTTACTTCGTTGCTTTAGTCATCTTCAGTTTGCCTTTTAATTCTGTGAATTAGCATCAATACATGTGGGAGGACATTTTCTTTGGATCCTGTGCTAAATTATTCTGAACGGTGTAGAAGCCCTGACAGTGAGAGGAGTTGAATGTCTGTCTCCTCATCTATCCTGTTAATGGGCTTTTTCACTGTGTATCTTTATACCTATTTGAAGAAATGCTATTAGTCTTCCAGTTACTGTTCAAGCTCTTTGACTGTGCCGGTGAGTAGTTATGCAACATGTCTGAGTTGCTTCCTTTTTCCCAAGACAGGACAAGTATTCATTTCTATGTGCAAGTTAACTCTTGAACTGAAATTCAGAGCTTAGGCTACGAATACTCTGAACAGGTCCCTGATAAATGAGGATGAGAGGCTGCTAGCTATTAAAGAACGGATGCTGTGTTGCTAGCACAGTGTCAAAAGAGCTGGATTTCGGTCTGGTGCTTCTGAAACGTTGAGTAGCATTTTCATCTTTCATCCATTGTAGACAGTGGTGATTTATTTATTTAAGGTTAATCAGCCCAAATGGCACTGATTGTTCTAGTGTAGTGGTTAAACAAATACATGAACCCTCCTGTGTGGGCTTGTTATCATGCTACTTGGTGCCCGAGTGATGTGCCATACCAGCTTGCAGCATCTGCTTCTCCTTCAGGGACCTCCACCACGTTTGTGCTGCTGCCCTTTGAACGTGGAGCAGCTTTGCCAGGTTTATCAGCAGAGGCATCTCCAAATGAGGCATCTGTGCCTGGTAGGATGCTTGGGGGTGAACTGCCAGGTGGTAATTACCAGAGTGGAGGGCTGGCAGGGATCAGTCTATGTACCTAAATCACAGGATGACTCTCATTCATCCAGCTGTGGTGCATCACTGCCTTGTTTAGATGCTTAATTGCATTGCCCTCCCTCCTCTGCTCTTTCCTACAATAATAATACCAATCTTATGTCTGGTCCTTTCTAAAGAAAAGTTAGGCTAGGCTTCTCTTCTCTTTCTGAGGGCTTGTCCTGTTGACAGAAAGCAAAAGGGTGGTAATTAAAATCACGGAACTTGTCCAGCTCTGAGGGAAGGCCCTCCTTCCAATATGAGATGCCCAGCAAGCTCTGTCTGATCCAGCTGTGCCGATTTTGGGAAATTTCCATTTCTGTTTGCCACCTGCCCCTTTGGCAGAGGGTACCGCTCCCCTGGCCGGGTCGGCAGCACAGACATATGCATGTACATCTGCACTGAGTGCTGGAGAACTGATGTGGTGTGTGTGCAGGTCTTAGCTCCCTGCCTGGATGAGTGACCCAAGCAACTGTATGGCATCACAAGTGCCCTGCAGTGCGGTGGAATCGGGGTGAGGGGGATATCAGCCTCTCGGGGATAGCCCTGTGGTTATGCTGGATCAGCTGTAGTGTGCAGCCTCATCGTAACACCACATATTGGCACGTGCATGGAGGCTTTGCACTTCTAATTGATTTTCCTCACTTGCTTTCCTGCTTCATGGGTGACCTAGAACATGGAGTGCCGAGGCTCGTGCAGTGCTTCTCAGGCTGCAAGCAGTTTTATGTATTATTACAGGGTATGAATTTATTTCCCTTGTTTTAATTGGGAGATTTTTTAATCTTGGGTTGAGTGATTTAGGTTTCCTGCTGCTTATCAATGGTTTAGTGGATGTAGTTGACTCTTGGAAGAGACTGGTTCATTCACATAAACAAGGAAGAAGGAGGAGGTGGATCCTGCTTCTGGTGCTGGTGGATCATCTTCAGATATTTCTGCATGACTATGTGGTTCGAAAAAAAGGCACCACGTATTTGTGTGACTGTTCTAAAGCTTGCTGGTTTTTTGTTTAGTATGCCAAATTTTGTGTAGGTATTGCCCCCCTGCCCAGTATCCTTTACTTCATAACTAGGGTAAGGCAGATATAACTGTTCAACTCCAGACTTTCTTTTTCTCCCTAGTGTTATAGATTTGCTGGCTGTATTTTGATCAAAAAGTTAACTTTGAAACTATACCAGAAATTTACCAGTTTTACGGGTTGGTGAGATAACGTTAACTGTTGTTTTTATTTTTTCTAATTCTTTAGGGTTTTTTTTTTTTAATTCCATTAGGTTTTAAGTCTTATACTTGCCTTCATAGTTTTCAGAGACCCTCATTTTTTGGTAGTTTCAAAACATTCCTCTCTTCTCGAGGAATTAGCAAATTAAACACAAAAGAAGACAGTGTGGGTTTGTTGTTTCTTTAAAGTTGTTGGTTACCTTTGTATTTGAAGTCTCTGCATTTATTTATTACAGTGAAACAGAAAATAATACTTGAATTAATTTTGTAATGGAGCATTAAGTTAGGCATATAACTCACAGGAGTGTAAGCATTGCAAAGGATGGTATTTTGAACTAATAATCTGGAGCAGAACAGCACCGTCTTGTTTAAAGGAACTTTGGTTCTGTAGCCATCTATGCATTTGCTGCTGAACAGGGGTATGTTTGTAACATCAATAGAGTGTGCTTAGAGGATCAAAACATGTTCCAGTGTAAAAGTGACTTGAATAGAAACGTAGTCATACAGTTTCATGTTGTCACTGTTTTTCATTCATCACATGCACACATATTCCAGGCTGAGATGTGCTTTTGTCTCGTTTGTTGGTTTCAGAAGCTGCCTGGCTTTTCCCTAAGAATTATTTAGTGTCCCAGATCTGCCAATTATGAGTTTCTCAAGCCACGGGCACAGGAGCAGAGGGTGAACCTCCAGGCAGAAACCTGGTGCAAGTAGCACTGAAGCAGCTGCAGACAAAAGGGCAGGCTGTGCATTTGATAACAAGAATTGAGTGCACTGGGATTGAAATGTAGGCATATGAAAGGTGACAAATGTAGCCCAGGGTAAACTTGCCTTTGGGAGAGAGCTCAGTCCCTAGTAAGTGTCAGGTGTTCACAGCTTTTAAATCAGGCCAGCTTGACTTGGCACAGATTAACCCTTTTGTGAACCCCTGTCCTTGGTGTCTGCAACCCACATACATTTGGGTTTCACTGGTCATGTTATCTGTTTCCACGTGGGGTGGGGGATGACGACGATGACCAGAACTGGATGAAATGTATGGTGCATTTCTCCTGGAATTCCAGGCGTGTGGTGGTCCAGATGAAACCATGGCTCCGAAGAGGATACTGGACATGTGAAAATGATGGTCCCATCTACTCTAGCTATACATGAACTCAATAGGCAGAGTCAAACATTCCTTGCATGAGTTGCATGTCAAGAAGCGTAGCATGTCTCAAGCATGTTGGCTTACCAAGCATGAGCAGAGCAGCTATCATTTGTAGGCAGTAGAATAGCCCAGGCTTTCCAGAAGCGTTTCAACTTACTGTGTGTAAGTGCAATCTTTCTTGTTTCTATGTAGAACAAATCTTCCAGAGTCACAATTGAAGAGGCTGGTGAGCCTCAGCCCAATTCTTCTTCTTCCAAGTTCTTCAGTATCTACATGTTGCCAGCAAGTAGCAACTTCAGGCAGCACAAATAAAACTCGCCGTCCATACTCATGAAGGTTTGTGTGGAATGTTGTAGTCTTTGGACTGGTAGTGCAGCCAGAAGGAAGCAAAAAAGTGGCAAGACTGGAAATTGAGTGAAAAGGAAAAATTCACGTTAGTCCTCAAAACTAGATTACCTTGACATTTGTCATTTCTGTAATGTTTTTGCTTTGCATTAAAACCCATTTCCAGTTTGATTGCAGGGAAGTATCCATTTCTCGTTCCCATCCCCAGGAATGATACTGGGATTATGAGAGTGGAGGCTTGGCCCTTTCTGGTTGTGTCTTACATCACTTCTCCATTTGGTGACCTCACTTTTTCAAGGTTGCTAAGCCTGTTCATTTGTGGTGGCCCCACCAGGCTGATGCAGGGCTCCTGGAAGCCTGTGGTCTACAGGCTTTGACCCCTTTGGAGGAAGTATTATTGAGTACCAGTGTTGCCAGACAGCTGTGATTCATTCAGCATGTGTTTATAGTGACACGATCATTATAACCAGGGTCAGATCATAAATTGTGAACCTCGAGGAGGAGGGGAAGGTTGTGTTTCCCTAGCTAATGCACTGAGATTCAGAAACTTCATAGAATTAATTGATTTGTGCCACGAGTGGGTCAATTATGTACTTTGAGAGCTCTTACGGATTTTCATGTGGCTCCAGGAAAAGTGAAACTGCCCAACTGCCCTCCCCCCCTTGTATATTTTAAAGCAAAATTCTCCAGGCTTTTTATTAGCAACCCCAACAGAGGCTCAGCTTCTGAAACTGCTCTGAGGCATCAGACTGAGGACCTGAAGTTAGAAGCCCCATGCTGATATTGCTGGATGAAGTGCTGTGGTCTTTGTCATGCAAAGAGTGGTTATAAAGATATATTAATATTAATTTTAAACCCTGGTATTTGGCATCTTTTCTTGAAAGGGTTATACCTACTTGCTTCTGTCATCTGCATTTTTAAATGAGGCCCTTAATCACATATCTGTGTATGGCAATAGCTTTTAGGGTGGGAGTGGCCTTGTTAAAACTGCACTTTATGATCGTGATAATGTGATTGTTTGAGGAGGAAAGCCTGGTTTTGTTTTTTCTTTTAAATGCATTGGGTAGTAAGTGCCCTTGCTTTTTTAACTTGAGCAGAGTAATGTCTCCTGGAGCTTCTTTACTCCGCCTGGAGTAGATGTCAGTAGAGCATCGCGATGTTTCCATCTCCCTTGACCACTGCTTTAGGAGAAATCATTTGGTTTTGCAGTAAAAAACCCCCCATTCACCAACATTAAGAATCAAACAAACCACAACTAAAAAAAAATAAATAAAAAAATAACAGCAATACTTCTTTGAGATAGTTCAAGATGATTTTAGCATGGGTTTTGTCTCACTCACATTGGCTTTGAAGCCGTGATGATAACATGTTGGGGTTAAAGTTGTGTTTAAGGGTCTCCCTGTAGTAGGCTGAAGGCCTTTGGGGTTTTGGTTTTTTTAGGAACTGTCTACCTTAAGAACATAATAAAGACACAAATTGTGTGTGTAAACACCCTGTGTAAGAGCCCAAAAGGTACAGCATCGGAAAGATACAGCATGCAAAATTTGGCTTGTGATGTGTTGAATTTCAGCTCGCAGGAAGCTGATCCGACAGCTCCTGAGGTGGAGGAATTGTGCAGCCAGCTCCCAGGGGCTGCTCCAGCTGCTCAGCCTGGCCAGTCCTGCTACTCCTCACGCTGCTCCGCCAGCGCCAGTGCCTCGCGTGCTCCAGCAAAAACCTTTGGAGAGCGGCTTTGCTTGGTGGGCAGAAGAGCTTCAGCAGTTCCGGAATGGATGGGGGAAAGACTTGGCTAAGTGGAACCAAAGGCTTGGCTTGCTGGGGAACAGGGCAGAGAGTTGCCTGCAAACCTGCCATCTAAAAAGAGCAAAGGCCGTGCTCAGGTTTATGTTCTTTTGGCAGGCTGTACCTTCTTAGCAAAAACTAAAAGAATCTGCAAATTGAAGGGCTTGTAAATCATTATTCTAGATAAAATGATAAAGCCAGAAGGAACTAGTTAGCATTACACTTTCGTAGCTTGCACTGACAAGATGAGTCAGTTGTTCAAGTTCGCAGTAGTGAAGTAACCTTTTAAAAGCTCTTTTCTTTGCGAGTCTTGTGCCCCAGTTTTGAAACAATAATTAAGCATCATCAAGCATGTGGCTCAGTGCTTACAAAACCAAAATTCACCCACCAGGTTGTTCTGAGAAACAGTTTGACTTAGAAGACCTTTGCATCAGAATCACATGAAGGTTTTTTTTGCGGAAGCAGGCTGAATTTTTTCTGGTTTTTTTTGGACAGAGGTGGTTTTACAAACTGTTGTCATCTTCTGCATAGCTAGGAGCTGACTCTTTACTGAGTGTTGGGTACCAACTGTATCAATTGTACTTCTAAATTTGAAGAGCGGAGTTACTTGTTGCTTCTGCATTCAGTGTATTGTAATTCCTGTTTAGCATGGTTTCTGACATTTTTTGATGTTTAGTTTCTACTTGGCTGTTAAAAATTGATGTTCTTGTCAGAGAAATAGTGATATTTTGTTAGTACGTGCATTTTGTCAGGTAAAAATATTGTATAAGAAGCTGTACAAGTAAAACACAGGCAATATTAGTGATACATTTAAATAAAAATCCTTACAAAACCAGAAAGCATTAAAATAGCTTTTATATTGGAGAGGAGCATATTAATTTTTAATAATGAACAGCATTAGATAATTGACATAATAGGACTTTCAAAAAGCAGCACAGAGAATAATAACCCTCTGTCAGTGGTTACTCACTGGTTTTTGCACAGTGCATGCAGCTTGTACTACACAGGCAGAGAAGACAGCATGTGTGTCGGGAGTGGGGTGAAACTGCAAGTATTTTTTTTTAGGATGTTGGAGGCAACATTGCTTTTCTGGAATGTGGCAATTCCTGAATTTCCATCTAAGGGGAAGCCAGGCGCAGTCAGCTGTGCCACTGCCCAAAGCTGGCCTCGCCTCCGGGTTTCCTGCCCGCAGCTCTCCCTGTGCTAGATACAGAGGGAGAGCGAGCTGGGATTCATCATCTGGTGCAGAATTTTGTAAGAAAGAAATCTCTCCTGCATGACAGGGGGAGTGGGGACATTGCTCACACCTCAGTCATTTAGCCGCCCTGGCTGTAAGAGTAAGGTGCCTGACAGAGAAGCTCTTGTGTGATTTCCCCAGGAGGTGCTAGCTACTAATCGGCTAAGCTGGTGGGTGGGTGGTCAGCGCTGGGTAAGCCAACAGAGGATGCTTCAGCCATCTTCAGCTCCCACCGCTTAAATAATCAAGTGTGAGAGCTGTGGGAAAGGAGTTACACGCGGGGGTGGCAATGGGCAGTGAAAGGGAGGTCCCTTCCAGCCCTGCATTCCTGTGCAGAAGGGTTTGTTCTCTTCTTCCCATTTCTGGAAGGTGTTTTAAAGCTCTGAAAGAAAAGATTTCTTTAGCTGAGGGGAAATGTGATACACTAGAAATAAAATAGCTGTAAAAGAGATCATCTTATAAAACGTAAAACAGTATAAGAAAAAATCCGAGTTTGGGGGTTGGGAGCGTAGTGATGGCTTTTAAGGATTTTAAAAGACCAAGTGGCTGGTTCCAGCACTTAAGCACCATTCCTTTCTTGAAAGATTGATGGTCTTAAGATATCAAAATACAAAAAGATGAAGACTTGCAGCATACCTCAGGTGATTAAGGATGGAGTGGCCGTCACAGTCGTGTTAGTTCCAGTGGGTACTTTGTATTTTACAGATGATAGAGATGGAAAAAGGATTCTGTGGGGAAGCAAAAGGAGGAAAAGGATATCTGAGTGCACCTGAGAACTGCAGTGAAGCTCCTGAAGCGAGGAGCAGATCTGGAGTAATCCCCTCTGGACGTAATGGAGAAGAGGGTTTTGTCTTTCACCCGTAACAGTGATTTCTTTGGGAAGAGCTGCCTTGGCTTGGAGGTTTTCATAACTCTCCACCTGTTGATTTGGTTTTGTGTTTCAATTTGTCCATGCCATTTAGAGGGCAAAAAAAGGCTTAATTCTACAGATTTATTAAGATGACATCTTTCTCTGACCCTTAGTTCTCAGGGCTGTCCAAGGTCAGTGTTATAGAGACTGTGGTTTATGGCAGAGGGTATTGAGGAAAATTGTTCTAGCCTGCTTATTTATTTTATTTTAATATTAAGTGGAGCTAAGTGCATTGCACTTTACTAATTGAATCTTCATTTAATTGTTGATAACTAAAAGCAGATATGAGTGGTTGTAGAAGAGTTTCTTATAAAATGCTTGCATTATGGATCAAATTGTTTCTTCTGTCTCTGAAGTTTTTGTTTTGTTTCCTGGTCTTTAAAATTTTGCATTACGATTGCATGTGACATACTTACAAAGAGAGCAACCCCATCACCAAGGAACTGTGAAATGTTTAATCTGGCATTTGTAAGTGATGAAATTAAAGAAGATAAGAATAAAAGCACTGCAACAGCAAAATCTATTTCCAGCTGCTTCTGCACAGAAACAGCGTTGTATGCGGCACACCAAAATGCTTCCAGTCTTACCTGCTGTCCGTAAATCTAGGAGGGGAGGTGTATGAATGTTTCTGACTATTAACACCAGGGATAAGTAGTAGGAGGGTTTTTCTAAAGGATGCCTGTATGCTCTTATTATGATGGGAGAAGTAATGCAAGAGTGTAAAAAAAAAATAAAAATAAAATTGTTGCACAGAAGATGCTGGAGCCCAGAGCCTTTCAAATTACAAGTCAACTGAATGTTTTCAAGCTATTATTTAGCCGAGCATTGAGGGCTAGAGCATTGTAAAGGGCTGGTGTGTGGGGAAGGCACTCTGCTGTGGTATTTTGTAACCTGAATTGGGGCAGTCAATCTATATAGTGGCTGTATACAGAGGAGAGTGGAAGTGTGGAAAAATCTGAAATAACGGTGTATTAGCACTAATGTACTAGTGACCTATTTATGTGTAGTGTAGAGAACGAAAAAACTCCTTTGGGGTTATATGCCTCATTGCTGAGTTACCAAGGAACGTATGTGGTTGAGCCTGCACCCTTCCCACTGCCCCCCTGGGGGTCAGCTCAGGCTGGGTCCAGTGCCATGGAGGGGACTTTGTATTGGTGAAATGCTGCTGCTCTCTGTTTTCTATTTTTATGACTCAGAGCATGGTAGTTAGGTCTTCTGGTATTCAGTGCTTTACAGCACTAGGGCTGTTTGTTGTTGGGAATTGTGCGGTGGTGAGAGAAACGGTGCGGAAGTTTTGCAGTCTGCTGTGCGTTGCCTTGGCTTAAGCGCTGTGTTGGACATCTCTCACAATGCCATGAAAATCTGTTCCATGACTGACTGACTGGAAAAAGAAGGGAGCCCTGTGTGCCTAAACAGTAAATGGCTGTCCCTCCACAAGCAGCTCTATGGTTAATGGAAATGGTAGGTTATGATACAAAATTATTGAGTACGAGTATGGTCTCTGAATGAAGGGTGTCCCACTCTGCACCACTGGTGACCACATCACATGCTACTTCAAGTGACAGGAGCTGGGTGTTGGGGTGACCAAGGCTCCTGTTGCTGCCATTGGCAGTGTCTGGCCAAAGGTGAACCTGTCTCAGCATCTTCTGAAATGACACCTTTGCTGGAGCAGCTGGGCCATTTGCTCATTGCAGACAGGCTTATAGCAAGTGTTTATATTTATCTGTGCTCCAGGCATCAAAGAAGCACAATTTGATTCATGCTTCCTTTACAAACAAAACAGTTTGCAGAGCTAGGACACTACCTAAAGGTGAGAGTAGTAGCTGTTGGAGGAGCTAATGAATAAATTTGGTTTAAGCAAGAGATTTTGTTTTAATCTGCTGATAAACGTCCAAGCTCATTGTTTCCTCTCTTAGTCCAGAACTAGGAGTCATTAACTCCAGGCTTCTCTTTCAAGCCTTGCCACTTCATTTTGCCTTTTTGTTATAGGCAAATCTCTTGGCATGTCCATGCCTCTGTTTTTGTCACTTGTAAAATGAGAATACTTTTTCTTACCTATCTTCCAGGGAGGACTTGGTCATTGTTGCCTCTGAAGGAGAAACATTTCTGAATATTGAAACTGCTCTCCAATAACTAAATAAGCATTTCTATTAAAAGGGTCCCCCAACTTAGACAGAAAGGGAAATTTGAATGAAGCACTCCATTGTGCCATCTTGTGGTGTCTGCTGTTGTGTTCAGTAACTGAATTTGAAAGGTGCTTCTCTTCTCTTGAAACACAGCAGATTTATTGCCAGCAGTTCTGATATCTGAGCCCACTTTTTCTGTAAAAACCCATTTCAATTAAAAGCTATTTCCCATAGCATCCTTTGCCATCCAGAAAATATGGAAAATGGTGGCTCATAACAGATGACACTTGAGTTTTTAATGTAGTGTGATGGCATACTGCAGTGAAAACCTGAGCTCTGCACAGCATGCCAGTGGCAGGGCAGAGGCAGGCAGGCTGTCCGTGGCTCCAGCAAGGGGACCTTGTTGAGGAAGCTGTGTTTACTTCAGGAACCATCACAGAGAAACGTGCAGCAGGGCAGTTCTTGGTGGGGATGGCCAAGGTTGTTACTTGTGCTGCAGAGCTTTCCCCCGGCTTGGGCAGGAGAGAATCGTACTGATGCAAATAACAGCTTCCCTTACTGTTGAGGGTCTGCTCCGGGGTGTGTTTTGTGTAGGTTCTTGGCTGGCTGCACAGGCACCGGCAACTTAGGCAAGCCTGGGGATGTGTTCAACTTGGCTAAGGTCAGCTCAGGGAGGGGGAAATTCTGGTTTTTGTGCATGAACGCCAAGAACTGAATTGCACTAACCCTTTCCCAAAGGATCTTCCCCAGCTAGGAAAGACCGCTTTAGTGCTGGTGGATAAATAAAGTAGGCATTTGGAACAAGAGTGAATAAGGATTGTCAGTGGTTTTATCATAGATGACATGTTAAAAGTAGCCGAGACCAAATGATCAGAGTCAAATTCAACCCTGGACAACTGAGAGGGTGAAGGTGATGGTGCAGCGAGCCCTTAGGTCAGGACTGAACTGGGCTGCTTTGCTGGTGTCAGCTCTCTGGACAGAAACCCACCGTATGCCAAGTGATACCCCCATTTCAGAGGCAGCGCACATGTTCATGTTGTGCCTGAGCCAATTAGCCCTCCAAAAAGGACCTCCAGGATGTCGGCTAGCCTCTTTGTGTAGGGAGGCTCAGTGCTTTTAACAGAGACCGCCTTGCTTGAAACCAGCTCTAATATCTCTGACATGGTGCTGAAAAGGGCCTTTTATCTAATCGAACTCCACTTGCTTCAGGATGGAGCATTTACAACATCAGGCACGCAACCCAGGAAATGAACAGTCGATCCTATAGGGACTGAGACAGACTGGATGCTCTAACATGTATCGATTCACCTGCACTTTAACAAAGCAAAAGCTGTATTAGTGCTGCTGCTTTACCTCATGTTGTTATGTGTGCATTAGATACTGAATCAGTAGTAATGGAAAGCTTATGATAGGAATCATAAAGCAACTAATAAGTATGGAAACTTAACAAATAATGATGATATTTGGAATAATCATGGTAACGAATAATGATAAAAATAGGGATGGTAAACTAAGAGGTCTATAAAGAAAAGTGATTGTCTTCTGGACTTCAAAGAATTCTCAAAATGATGGAAATCTAAATAAGAAAATCTGTCACAAATGCTTCTTTCCTCAAGTAAATGGTAATGGAAGAGACCGAAGCAGTTTGAGGCTGACAGAATGGCAAATGCCCAGAGGAAAAGAAACTATGGTGGAAGGAAAGGATTGGAGAGTATATTTTAAGAAGTAAAACTGCAACAGTTGATCATAAAAGTACTAAGGGTTTTTTATATGTATATGTATGTATATATCTCTGCGTCAATCAGGTTTTAGCAAGAGAAAAACATTTGGCTAATCCATCATTTTTTTTGAGATCTCATCAGAGGGAAGTTTCAAAACATCTGTGCTAGTGAGGCGAGTGAGCCTCACACAACTTTGCGGGGCCCAGGAAGTGCTGGGGTGGTTTAATTTTTGTTTTATATTTCATCACGAAGCCGTGTACGCTCACGCATTTTAAAAAGAGTAGTGAAGATTTTGAAAAGATTTCTTTTGTTTGCTTGTGAATTGGAAACCATTTTAAATATAGGTTAGGTGGCTGGAGTTGCTGTGGTCCGTCTGGCAAAATAGATGCATTAGCACAGAGATGTGTTGCTCTAGTGATCTTCCCCAGACTGACTGCTGGGTAGGGTGACTGGGTTAACCCAGCGCAACACTGTTCATTTAACTTACAGTGCCAAAATGGGTAATAAGGCTGGGATTTGACAATAAATCATTAAATGCATCTGTATGTTTATGTTTTGCTGATATACTCGCTGAGGATCTGTGTTCAAATTAATTTTATTTGCTGAAAGAAATTATTTATTCTGGTAAGTAGAAGATGACCTTGTAGGCCGTGAGGCTCTGGAAAAATGATTTGCAGGGTATGTTTTTGGTGAATGTTTCCAAATTGATTTCCAAATTTTAACTTGTTTTGTATACATTGTGAGCAGTGTAGGGAGCGTTAGGGAATTTGGATTGATAAAAAAATTGAGAAATCATCAGCTCGGGTATCTGTGTGCGAGTAGGAGTCATTTAACGTTCAAATGATAATCCTGTTTTGTACTTGAAAAAAGGCAGAGTAGGACGATGGAATAAAGCTACTGTAAACTAAATATAATTCTCTTTTATTGTCCCTTCCATGGAACAGCAGCCAGGTTGTGTACCCTGTATAAAATTTGCCCGGGTGTGCTTGCTGCCGTCGCATCAGTCACTTGTAAACCTTCTGGCTTACAGGTGTGTTAAAGCATGAATCCACTCCTGTCTCTACCCTGCATGTGTTTATCTTTTGATGGGATCTTTCATCTTCATTAATGATTGAATGCCGCTTGTGACCAAAGGAAATGGTTTTGAGGAACGGGTCTGCAACTCGTTGGTTTCCTTATCAGAAGATAGCGTAGGTTATAGACCTGCCCAGCTGGCGTTCCTGATGTGTTGGGGGCAAGGGAGTGCTTTGTTCAGGGTCATCCCTGGGTAGGGGTCTGCTCCTCCTCCGCGTGTCTGCTTTTTTCAAAGTGACTTTGACCGCAACACTCATTCTCCTGTACTTAAGGTTCCCTGGGTGCAAAATAAGTATAACGGTGGCAGAATCTTCTCCATAAAAATCATAGAATCGTAGGATCATTTAGATCGGAAAAGGCCTCTAAGATCACTGGGTCCAGCTGTAAACCTGACACTGCCAAGTCCACCACTAAACAAATGCTCAAGAACTGCTAGAGTAACTGGTGTCTACCTTTGCTTTTTATTTTCTTTTAATGAAGAAATTAAAAACTTCAGGAAATCTAGAACCTGCCTATTCATAAACCCCATCGCTGCTGGATACTTCTGAAAGGCCTAGACAATTGTGCAGTTAAGCACATATTCATTATTCATGTCAGAGGGATGCACAGAGACCTGGGACTTCATTCACAAAAATAGCTTGGTGCTTAAAAGGAGACTTGAACTGTCAGTGTGAAAACACCTCCAGTGCCTCTGCCTTTGGCATCAGCATGGTATTTTGCAGGGGAAGCAAGACATGATACATTGTTTTAAGTAGTTTATAATGTGTGTTTGCTTGCCCTTGCAAGTACTACAACTGTGCAGAACCCTGTTCACAGAGACGTGGGTGAGCAGGTATGTTACTA
The DNA here is from genome assembly GCA_013400195.1 of Aramus guarauna. NCBI lineage: Eukaryota > Metazoa > Chordata > Aves > Gruiformes > Aramidae > Aramus > Aramus guarauna. Next base: position 330,013 of record VXBL01002095.1, on the reverse strand, counting down.
GCCATTATTTGTATTCCTTATCAAGGAGGAGGTGGTCACTGAAAACTGCTTTGCAGCTTATCCAACAAGTTTCAAGTTGCTTTCAGGTAGAGGCTACTACTGGGTTTTGAAATGTGAATAAAAATGGTGATGTTAAACTGCAGATGCTGCATAAAATTTTGAAAAGATTAAAAAAAAAATTAAATCAGAAGGCAGTAAACTAAAGCTGATCCTGTCAAAGATCACAACACATACTCATGGATGAAACAGTGATAAATGTCAAAACTCCTCTTGGCCAATTCTGCCATTGTTAAAAAAAAAATAAAAAATCTAGTCCTGTTGTCAAAATGGGACATTAATTTTGCAGTAATAGTCGATCTTGTCTTCAGTTGACTTCATGTAAAAATCAAACTCTTATTTGTTTGTGACAGTCTCAACCGTGAAAACTGTAGAAACCTCAGTGTTATTGAATTAGAGGGCTGGCTTTTTTGTACCATCTGATATCATCTGCCTAGACTTGTGCAAAGCGTTTGACACTGTCCCACACGGCATCTTTGTCGCTAAGTTGGAGAGGCATGGATTTGACAGATGGACCACTAGGTGGATAAGAAATTGGCCAGATGGTTGCGCTCAAAGAGTTGCGGTCAACGGCTCACTGTCCAAGTGGCGAACAGTGACGAGTGGCGTTCCTCAGGGGTTGATACTGGGACCAGTGCTGTTTAACATCTTTGGTGACATGGACAATAGGATCGAGTGCACCCTCAGCAAATTTGTCAATGACACCAAGCTGCGTGGTGCTGTCGATGCATTGGAGGGACGGGATGCCATCCAGAGGGACCTTGACAGGCTTGAGAGGCAGGCCCATGCGAACCGCATGAAATTCAACAAGGCCAAGTGCAAGGTCTGGAGAGGGACTTTTTGCATGGACAAAGGGTAATGGTTTTAAACTAAAAGAGGGTAGATTTAGATTAGATATAAGTAAGAAATTCTTCACTGTGAGGAGGATTGAACTAGATGATCTTTAAGGTCCCTTGAACCCAAACCGTTCAATGATTCTGTTACCACTCAAGAGTCATTTCTTTACCGGCTGAGTGGGAAGTATTATCTTACAGCAGTCCTCACCTTTATAAATGCATCTTCTTAAGGTAAGTGGGTATTTCAGCTTTGTTGGTTTTAGCAAGATCGCTTTGGGAGCCTTGGTACGTCTACCACACAAATATACACTGGTATGTGTTCTGTTGTGACATCATTTTCCAACATAATTGTGTTACAGCTTTCTGGTTACCTGGTTTGCATTTACCTTTATTATTTGGACTGCTTGTGTGTACTGTCATTATGTTAGAGGGACCCTGTCAATGCCCATGAAGTAGCTTGAACCCATATATGCAGGCAAATGTTTTGTAACAAGACTGTGGCATGGTTTTCCTGTAACCAGCCATCCCGCTGCAGTGGCAAATACATAAACACTGAGCTCTCTAATGTTGTAGGCCAGTACCTAGAAGGTAAATACAGAAAGCAGCTCTTCCAAAGCTGTCTTTGCCCCTGACTGTCTCACTTCTGCACCTGAGTTCTGGTGACCAGAAGCAGATCAGGAGAAGCTGTTGCAGCTGCTCTACCTACTGCTCTGGAGGTATTTTGCTGGGGCAGGGAGGGTCCCCCATGACCCACCTCTCTTCAGAGCTGGGCAGCTTGTTTGTGGGTGCCATGATGGGTAAGAGGGGCATTCTTACTGATAGCGACGCTTTTCTTGTGAGCACGCAGGGGTGAGACTGAGGGTGAGATCCTCCCCAGAGGTTCCCAGGAGAGCGATATGCGCCTACTGTGGGCGGCTGCCCTGGGGAGGTGGGTGAGGGAGGGGAAAGAATCAAGGTTTTATTACTTTGAGGGAGAGCTGCTGCCTGGGTGGGGAAACCGTGTTTGTGCAATGGTAAAACCCCTCAGGTTGGCCCTTCCCTTTCTTTGCGCGCTGGGTTGCAGAAGGCATACTTGCGATAGACGCAGCTGGGAGGAGAGCAGGAGAGACTACTGTCTCCCCCATGTGTGAGTGCAAGGGGACGAGGTGGGTCTGTCTGACAGGGCCTGAACGTGCCAGCCAGTGTCACGGCCCTTCAGTGAAGGGCTGAGCCTTTCAGGAGGCAATGGTTACTATTCCACAGTGGTTTGGCTCTACATCAGTGATAAACAGAGCATTGGGCCTAATCACATGAACCCTGAACCATCTGCGAATATCCAGCACTAGTACGGCATTCGTGCTTTTAGGTTTCAGCAAGATGTCGTTCAGCTGCGATATCAGAGCTGAAATGCAATCTCCAAAGTGTTGGAACAGCATTTGGAGCTGGGTGCTGGGTTTGCCTTCTCAGGCTGGTTCTGTCTCTCCGAGCGAGGAACACGTTTTGTGTCACCCTGCACACCTGGAGATGGATGTTTACTGAGCAGAACTGGGTTCAGGAGGTCCCAGCTGTGTGAAAAACTCTGCACGTGCTGCGGGATTTTAATCTGGATGTTTAAATTAAAGTCGTTTCAGTTGTCTGGAAAAAGATGTAGCCAACAGTAGCTAATTCTGTAGGCAGATCAATCAAAAAGCAATGCTGTAGTTATGCAAAATGAGTCATCCCTTTTGTAAAGCGTAAAATCTGTGAGTGGGACGTGCTACTGGAGATTGGACTGGTACTTTGATAGATCGTTATGTTTTGATTTGCAATAACTTCCGAAATACTTGTTTTGTTGTGTTTTCTCTCCAGAGTCACTGGTTTCACTAATCTAATAGTGTTTTCTCCTTGCTGGAAAAAAAATGCAGGTGGTGTCAATGAGAAATATTTGCATTGTTACTCTAGAAATGCACCAAGTGTGGCCAAAAGAAAATGTTTACTTATGTCTCTTTATATTACTAATAATGTCATGTTTATCTTCCATATTTTTGTTATATTTAAGTACATCATATGTACCTGGTAGGACTTCTTATCGTTATTTTTTTTTAAAATGTCAGTAAGATTTCTATTAGGCATTCTTGAGAGATTGGTTAAATAATTTTTTTCACTTCATTGCTGTACTAACTAGCTTATAGCTGATCAGATTGTAGCAGTCTCTTCACTGTATTCTACTGGATCTGAGCCCAGTTTTGCTTCCTTCACTGTATGACAGCAAAGGGAATTGACATGCACTCTGCTAGAGGCTTTTTTTCTCTGTTTTCAGGATTTTCCTGGCAAAGAATTTTTAATAATATTCTTGATAAATTGAGTATTTCTTACAAATTCTGTTGTGTTTGGTTTTGTTTTTTTTTTCCCCCAATAGGTGTTGGCATCATGTCGAGCATTTCTTTTAACATCTCGGATTCCCACCAAGGTAATGTTACTGTTTCTATAAATATTCTGTTTTTTTAGATACAAATGTAAGTTGCATAAACTTAGCATATTTTAGTTATACTTGTGCATCTGTTTAAAAACATGATCATTGAGGAATTGTGTGTTGCATGGTGTTGAGTTAGAATGGTGCTTCTGTTAGTGTCTGAAACGGATTTGTCAATTTATATATACTGTTTCAGAGGAATTTTAACTTCTAGAAATGCAGGTGAGTGAAGAATTATGTTGGCAGCACCACCCTGAAGAACTGTGAGATGAGCATGATGATCTTTGTAGTGGAACAGTTTATGTCCAAACAAGGTGGTGGCATTATTCCCTCTAGTGTTTCTAGTGTCAAATAGGAATATATTTGATTTGAAGAGTGAAATTGTGTTGAGTTTTATTAAATTCTGATGGTTTCTGATTTTCTCTGTGGTTCACTTTGAAAAGCATCTTACCAACTTGTCTTGCTAATGCCGATGAATTATTTTTTCTATTCCTGTGACAATTTGTAATGATTGTAGTAGCAGAGAATTTCCACATAAATGAAAATGACTGATGTAGAAGAACATCTCTTGTCCAGCTTGGAATCAGTGAATGGGAATTTGGCACATATTCTATTTTGTTTTGTTTTACATGTGTGGGTGTTTAAGCGTTTGTGTGTGTGTGTATATATATGCTTTATAGAAAAACTAGGATCAATAAATGGAAGGACTGATACCAGATTTTCAGCTACAGTCACTGGTAAAAGTGACTGTCCTTACCTATAATTTGAAGATGCTGACTGACAGGTACGATGACTCTAGCTTGAATTTTTGCTGAAATTTGTTTCCCTCAGTTGATCACCCTGTCCCTGCAGCACAGATGTCTGTGGTTGTCTGTTGGCTTTTGGATCACTGCAGTTTTCAGACAGGGTTTTTTAAGACAGGGTTTGGTGGCTGGTTGCATGGAAGGATAGAGCCAGTTGATGAACAGCTCAGACATCAATGCAATGGCAGTATAATGGACAGGTGGTGATGGTGATCTTGTTAAATAATAACAAAGCCATTGTAATTCATCAAAAAATTCTTGAAGGCATATAAGTATGGAGTACTAAGGAAGAGCTGTACTTCTAGTTTAGCCTTACGGACATCTCTTAAAACTCCTTTTATTAAATGGGTTTACATAGTTGAAAAGTTGTTTCTGTTTTGATGGAAATCTAGAATATGCTGTACTAACAGAAGTGTGACTTTAGTGATAACAAACAGAAGAAAGGTGACTAGAAGAAACTGTGTCTGCTCATGTTTTATGCCAAAATTAGATTTTGTATAGATGAACAATTATTAGGATGGTTGAAAATGTGTTTCTTTTCTAGCAGGGTTAGCAAAACTTCCTGAATTTTCTGAAGTCTGTAGTATTTTCAAAAGCTACTCAGAAGCTTTCTGAGCCTGAGAACTTCCATGTAATTGGCACGCAGTAACTCCTAGCAAGACAGCTGAGAACATGCAGCAAAGACAGTTTATTCCTCCGGGCACTTCTCACAAAATTGAGTATGCTGAGAGATGGCCAGTTCTGAGTGACTGTTATTACTACATCTGATTCCAAGCTTCACTTTTCCTTAAACAGTGCTGTTGACATGTATCTACTAAACAAGGATCAAAGTTAAAAGGAATAAAGGTTGATTAACTACAATATCAACTTGCATCCTTACAGAAAAGATATTAATTACAATGGCAATCTCATGACTTTGCACTCAGGTCAGTCAGTCCATTTCCACTGATCTCAATGGACTGATAGGAAAGAAGTGCTGTACCTAAAGCCTACTAGTACTTACTACAGTCTATATAAAATGTAATTGCAACATTAGTAAATGTTTGATGCGACATCAAGCCTACGTGTAAGTGTATGAAATATTAGTGGGAGTGTAATTCAGGTTTCTGAACATATTTCTAGTGCCAGCTTTCAGTGAGTTTTGATTGAAAAAAATGGAAACTGTGAAATTAGCTGGCTTGGTAACTGCAGCTTCCTTCATAGCCTTTTAAGAGGATTTTTTAAAAATATAATTTCAGGTAATAAATGAGATTATGCTTTTTAAAACCTTGTAAAAATTATTTCATAGTTTCAGGTAGATGATGTTTAGAACGCATTCTATATTTTTGCTACAATGCAAGGACTTTAAATCCATGTTTTTAAGTAGAAAAATGAACCAAAGATGACCTATAGAGATGTTGCCACATTTCCTAGTATTTGTTAATTGTTAATAGTCAAGAGGATTTTTTCAGAATGAATTCTGGAGTCTGAATCTGTGTAAACTTTTCTTAGGAGTATTTTGATTGTGTGTACAGATACATGTTTGCACATACAAAGTACATTAGCAAAAGCAGAACCTTCAATTTGCTAGGTAAATAATTCACAAAATAGGAAAGATTTCAATCATAGAAGCTTTTCTGTAAAATTTCATTGTGATTTGAGTAAACAAATGTTAGATAGTCTCATATGTTTGTATAATTTGACTAGCACTAGAAAAAAAGAGCCTTTCACTTCTATACTTGTAGTCTAGCTTACTCCAGTGGCCAACAAAAAGAGCTGCTATGGATTAATTTTTTTTTCATTTTGGCCTAAATGAACTGCGCGGGGCCACGTCCAGTCATCACAACAGATTGCCAGTCTCGGCTTAGAAATAAGGCACTGAAGAGGCCCGAAGAGAAGGGAATGTCTTACCCGTGGAAAAATGCAAGGCGTCGGTGTAGGCACGAGGAAGATGCTTGTGCTGGTTCTGCCTCTCCTGCCCCAGTTCCCTGTGCACAATCTCGCTTCATAAACAGCTGCCATGGCACCCCTGTGCTCTGAAACTGCCTGTGTGCTGCAGCATCTTGCCCCTGCAGCAGAATAAGTGAAAAAAAGCACGTGAAGACTCCTCAAAAACTTAAGAGTACAGTTGGGTCACTAAGTTAGGTCTTTGGTGGAAGGAGGATGGAGGACTTTGCACAGAAATGGCTGAGGGGTGCTTATATCTTCTGATGCTGTCAAAGCATGAGGGTAACTGAAGGGAAAGGGGTTCACCACATAAGCAACAAAGAACAAATAGACAGTAATAACATAATGTAGCTAAGTGCTTTAAAAAGGTCTTCTATTTCATTAAAACCCCCTAAATTTTAGTGCATTCTAAATCATAACTATTTTAATTGTAATTTTTTTGGGCAGCTTCGTCCTGCAGTAACACTGTTTGTGATTGCTTGTGGATTTGCGGGTGAGACCTTGGTGTTTAGGAGCTCCGCTACTGGCTTGCTGCTTTACTGAAAATTTTTAACTGGTTCTTATGGTTGGAGACTGGTACCTCTGTTCCCAGCTTCCCAATGTGCTGTTGCAGCCTTTGCGGAGAGGGAGTCTTGAGAGCTGCATCTGGGTTCTGAAACACCCCAGGAGTCATTCAGGGTCATCTTTTTAAAAGATCGGCACAAATACAAACAAATAAAATAGAAATGGAATAATATGGTGTTTTCCGGTTTAGCCTGGGAGCACCCTGACTGTGAAGCTAGGATAAGATAAAATACAGGAAACTTCATGCAATTCAAACAGACTGCTCAGTTACAATGGTTTTAATGGTAAATAAAAGGAAATGACCCTGCTAATGTCTTGCCCTGTAGTTATGATTCAGTCCAAGTGGTTTGTTTCTTTCTGCATCTCTCAGCTGCAAGATGGTTGTCTATGCAGCTGTGAATTCAGATCTTAGCCCACTCCCTGTAGCCCTAGATTTGTCCTTGGAGGAGAGGACTTTTCTGCCCTCTTCTAAGCTTCCATTTGGATTCAGTATGTTCACCCTTCTTCCCTGCCGATCCTGACTGTTGTCCAGATAACCCACTCAGGCAAAGCTAATGTATTATTTCCTCTCGTATTTTAGAGTACTTCAGAGACTAAAGCAGTCTTGAGCATGTATATATCTGTATCTATCTATGGAATTTTTATTTATATATGTGTATATTAAAAATTGTGTGTGCATGGCTCTTCAGCTTCTATGCAGTAAAATTTTTCACATCTATGATCAGTGTAACTAATGAAAGAGTAATATGTGATTCTGTAAGTAGTGTAATTAATGATTATTCAGTCACAAGAGATTAATTCAGTTAGGGTTTTGTGTAAACAATGTTTTTTATAATGAAATTTTGTAATAAATTTTATTATAAGCTTATGCGCTTATAACTTGCAGTAAAAGGTCCAATATGGTATTCCTATAACCTCTAATAACCACTTGAACTTGTAACAAGAAAATGTAAGTGTTCTTTTCATGTAAAATGCGATCAGATAAGATATTCACAATTTTTTAGTATCAATTACAGAAATTGATGTAAAGGAACAGTAGCCTCACTCAAGGTTTTCTTAACCTTGTTGAAAAGTGTTAAGTGCTCTTTAAAATAAGATATTTGCACTAATGTGGCATTTTCTTTTTTAACAACAGTTAGAACTAACTTTCAGCTACTTGGAAATCCAAGGAGTAACTTCCAGTAAACCGGGTCAGGTGAGTGTATTCTAGATAAGATACGTGTTTATTCATTGTTAAATCTGTTCTAGTCAAGGAGGTAATGCTCTAACATGCAGGTGTCCCCATCCAGAGACTGTACTGTATGTTTGTATTCTTACGTTCATGCTGCTTTATCTTAACAATAATGATAAGAATTTGAAGAGTAAATTTTAGGAATGCATTGTGCAAGTGAGATGATGATAAGAAATACATTTTTTTTCCCTAGCAATATAGTACAGATTTTCATTTGTCTTGTGAGTGAATGTTTTTCTCAGAGATGATAGAACAATGTTAGCTGGTATATAACTATCACCACGCAAGCCTGAATGGCTTCTGTGGTGTATGCCTTTGTGGTGAAGCCAAAAGCTACTGCTTACATTGCAGACAGAAATGATTTGCTTCCAACTAGTCTTGGTGCCATTACTGTATACCACACACAAAATACATTTGACAGCAAGTTATGTGCCCAAAAAAGTGAATGTCAAAGAGAAGGTTCTGAAAAGAAGAATGCATTTAATACATTTTTCATTCATAAGACGAACGTGTTGACAAGATTTGACAGACCAATTGTATCAAAGTCTTTGCGTGTTTCATGTGTATTTGGCTTTTAAAGAGCTTTTTAAAAATAGAAGCATCTGACATTTTATTTGAACTCTGAAAAGCTCTCATTGTGTTTAACACGTCATCTTTTTAACCTAGCTTTTGAAGCTTTCCTTAAAGGAGAAGAAAAAAAAAAAGGTCCAGATGTTTACAGTTGTAATGGGGAGACATTTAGTAGATTCTGTGTATGTTTTCGTGGCTTTATTTAAGGTACTAAAATGCCATGGTAGCTGATGCTAATTATTCCTGGAGGCATAGACAATCACTGTTGTAGCAGGGTTTACAAGGGATTTTCAGCAGCCTCACTTAGCATACTATTTTCCTAAAATGTTTTTTTGGGTTTTGCATGTTTACATTAATTTGTGTTTTAAATGTGTAAGACTTATAGCTGCAGGCAGGCAGAATACTAGATTATTGCTTGCAGGGCAAATGGTATTGTTGCAATTTTCCTGCATACAGTATGTTATATCTATGATACCTGAAGGACGTAGTCTTGTGCTAGGCATCTCACTGAAAGCCATGAAGAGCTTCCTACTATAACATAAGTGAACAAATGGACAGAGTAATATAGGGAAATGTTATGTTAATACTGTGACAATGACAAACAGTAGTAATCTACCCACTCCTTCAGGGAGAGATGGCAACAGGTTCAGAAAGGAGTTGAATTGGTGGGAAAAGGTGTGAAGATTCTTAGTGTGCTTTTGGGATAATACAGCCTTTACAAGGGTTATCCCAGTGATGACCAAAGACATGAACTGGGAACCAACAGAGCCCTGGGAACCAGTTTCAATAAAAAATTATCTTCTGTAGTGTCCCCTGTTGTACTATCTACACTTCTTATTTATTCCTAATGTTAGGAGCAAGCTTCTTACTGTGTAAGCACAGCTCCTCATCTAAAAGAGTTTATGACTTGGACTGTGCTAAATATTCACCTTGAAGAAGACAGAAATGTTACATTGCTTCCTGTGATGTGTCAGTCATATAGTAATCTGATTTGATTCTGAACACTCAACATATAATAGAGATGGATTGCAAAAGGATTTATTTTTCCCCCTAGCTGGAGCACGTATCCCCCAGACAGCAGGACAGTTACGTTAGCTGAGTTACTGCTCTTCTGTACTGAGACAATATATTACCGTAACATTTTCTTAAATGGCGTAGATCAAAGCATTAGAGCTTTTCCAGAGGATCACAGCCATTAAAGACTTTTACTTTTTGCTGGAGGAAGCAGGCCCTGCTTGTTCAATAGTTTCCTGTCAGGCTGCACTGGTGTTCTGGGATGTGTTTCAAAAGAGGACAATGCTGTGAAAAGTTCTTGGTTTTCAGAGCGTCAGCTGAGGTCAAGATCTTTTGAAACTTCTATTCCCGTGGGAAGCAGGGCACTGTTAGGAACAGCAAAGTCTGAGTACGGGGGTCTTGTACATTCAAGAACAACTTTCAGAAACTTTACCTGGAGCATTGTCGTGTCATGTCTTAACAAATAACAGATTCCTACCAGGATACAAAGCATTCAACTGGCATTCAGAATGCTCTCCTTTTTAAATGGATATGAATTATATGATACCCAACTCCTGCCCTGATGCCTTCTTATTTACAGTTGATTATGGAAACTGAGAAATGCAGCGTCTCCATGAAGATGGCATCCTCGGAGGATGTGAACGAGGTGCTGGCGCACATTGGGACGTGCCTCAGGAAGATATTCCCCGGACTCTCGCCAGTGTAAGTGTCTTTTAGGGCACATCTAGCTGCAACAGATTGTGTGGAAAGGGTGGCAAACCATCACTTTTTGTCCATGAGTGTCCCCACCCTGACCTCGGAAATGCACTGAGGCTGTGAGAAACACCTTGAGGCAAGCACTAAGCTTTTATGCAAGTATATGACAGAGCTAGGAGGCAGTGCAGAGCATAGGTAGGCTATGCATGCTCTCTGTAGGGTCAAAAGAGCCTTCATTTTGAAGGGGCGATGCAGGTATTTGGTGTCTTAAGCTTTCATTTTACCTTGTTGCCTCTCCAGCCTCCATTATAGCTTAGGTTCTGGCTTTTTATTGTAATTTACTTATTTCCTCATAAACAGCTGTAATATTCAGTGGGAGGTTTTGTTTTGTTTTGTTTTTTCCCAGAAGTAAAATTTGAGTTGGGAGAGAAGGGAAAAGTTCTGTTTAGTTTCAATGTTGGTGGAATGATGCACTTGATTTGGAGCCTTGTTCTTCAGAACTGAGCCCCGGGCAGTCTTGTCATATACTTCCTGTGGTGTAACTGGCTCCTTGGATCATACATCTCCTTCTCTAGCTTTTTTGCTCTGCTTCTTTATACATTGTTCTTGTCGTTGTGCTTTTTTCTTGTACCTGTACCTCTGAATTTTATTACCTTGCAGCAATTCTCATTAGTTTTTCTTCATTTTATTTTATTTCTTCTCTCTATCCTTGCCTCATTTTCATTGCTCTCTACCAGATCATGCAGCTCTACTATTACTCTCTTCAGCTCCCATTTTTCAGCAATATTAGAGAAAATAGACCGTTGAAAAGACTTTTCCAGGACACACTGATCTTTCTAAGTGAGCTTCTGTAATAGGCATTAGATGTGAATGGTCAGGCTAAATTTACATGTTTTATTTTGGGTGCATGTCTTTATTATTCACCTTTCCTGTAGGTGGAGCAGGAAATCAAGTTCTGACTGGCAGTTTGGTTTTTTTGTTCCACTTTATCTCTTTGGCAGTATTATTAACTGTCTTAACAGAGATCAAGCTCTTCCTTCAAAAAGCACACGTACAAGTGAAAATTTGTGAGCAGGTTTGCCATAAAACCTCAGTAATAACGTGAGAAATGCAGGCAAAAAGAGTAGAGTGAAAAGGGCTGCAAGGCTGTGCATGTTTGGGCTTCTGTGAAGGCCTGGACACCTATACATACTTTCTTTGGGCTTTCTTGACAACATTGCTGGAGCATTTAGTGTAGCTGTATGGAGAGCTTGGTTCCTGGAAAAGCAATCAAATTTCTTGCTCTCCTCTCAGATGGCATTACTTTCCAAAATGAAGGCATTGGAGTTATGCAGATCGTATAAGACCAGAACAGGCAAAAAGGGAGGAAAGAAGTTTCTCCCATTAATATCTTTTATTAATTCTTTTCCTCTGTTTATTGGAATTCTGCAGTTTATGAGGTAGTCCTATCATTCAGAAAAACAGATTGTTTCATTTCTTCAAATGTAGGAAGGGATTGTGGTTTTGTTGGAACACAACCAAATATCTAGAGTGCAGCCTAGAGGTCACACGTAGCTACTCAGCATGCTCTGCGGCCCTTCGCACTGTAGTGCTTTCACTGCACAAAAGCGCTGTATAAATAGCAGTGGTTTCAGAGTAACCAGTAATACCATGTTTCTCCCCTTTTTTGGCCATCCATGTGTTAGTCGAGGGCCACAAGTCTCTTTAGCTTGAGTGATCCTGCCATAGAAAAAAGCTCAGTTGCTCCAGGAGTCACAGGGTTAATCGTTAGAAAGAAAGAAGAGACAAATAAATGTTACTCCTGCAGGGCAGCATCATGATGTGTGTGACTTCGGCAGAGAAGTGAGTTGTATTAAAGATGGTAATTCTTCCTGTACAGTCATTTAAAATCGTACTTGAAATAAAGAAGATTTATTAATTTAAAAATACTTTCAAAGGCATGAATGATTTTTTTCTTTTTTTTTCCCCCACTCTTTTGCATCTAGGCGAATTCTGAAAAAAGTAACTATGGAGCCTTCAGAAAGACTGGCCAATCTCCAGGCCCTGTGGGACAGTCACACAGTAGCAGAACTTGGACCTTGTGGTGAGAATGAATTTAAAGGCTCAAATATAAAAAAGGCTGGAATTGCAGTGTCAGGAAGTTTAATTCTATTTCTGGCAGAAGCTTGTAAAGGTGTAATTAGTTTTAAGGTGTAATTAGTATGCAGCAGACTTCTGATTGGTAGGTGAAGGCACTATTTTAAGCTTTCTTGCAACCTGCTGGGCAAAGATAGGCTAGTCTCAGTTTCTTTCAGCAGCACAATGGACAGCCATCTGAGAGAAAAAGAGAGTGAGTTTTGAAAGACTGGATCTTTAAGTATTAAAATATCCTTTTAGATGTTTGCTTGTTTACTTGTTTTACTACTATGTTAAATAGTCTCTTGGGTTGTTTTTAGGAGGCTTTTCACAGATGTATGCCTGTGTGTGTGACTGGCTTGGATTTCCCTACAGAGAAGAAGTACAGTGGGTAAGTACAGGTCTTGTTCTGGAGCTCTTTTCGGCTAACTGTACAACTGATGAAAGAACAGGTAAATCATAGTACTTGAAAAAAAACCCCAACAGTTCTGTAAAGATGTATTTGGCTATGTATTTTTAACAGGATGTTGATACGATTTATCTGACACAAGATACCAGAGAGTTGAATTTGCAAGACTTCAGCCACCTTGACCACAGGTAAACAATATGCAGTAATCATGCTAATATTTTGCGAACTTTCCTTGTTTCCCCTCACAGTAGGGTTTGCCTGCCCTTGCTAAAGTGGGGTGGTCCCATAGCTTCTACTTGAATGTGTAGACCTCTGAAATGACCATCTGTAGCATTTTTAGTTTTCAGCACAAGGCTGCTGTTTTTGCACAAAAGCCCCACAGAGAGTACATTTCATTGAGGAGCCTGAGAAAATAAATATATTTTGCTATTGGAAGCGCTCCAGAAAGTTAGCGGACAGATACTTTTCCTGTGATGGCGGATATAAGAGCTCAAATTCAGCAGAGAAAACATGCAACTACATCTGGTGGGGAAAGCAAAAAAGGAAATTATGCAGTCTTTACTTATGCATAATCTTTTTCTCATGGTGTACACTGTAAAGGAAAGCAAGTCAGTAGAAGGTTTCAGTTGTTCAACTGAATCCCAGCCAGTAGTTTCTTCACTTACAATAGATGCTATCAAAAATGTGTACTTCCAGAAAGGAACTAATTGAGGGTAATTTTACTATGAGATGCTGAAACTTAGCTAAGTGTTGTATTTGGTTTACTGAATTTAGCTAGCTGAGAAAATTAGATTCTAAGACAGTTGAATCTGAAGATATTTAAGTAGGAGGAAATGAGAGGGAGTCTTAACTAAAATCCATCATTATACAAGGAAAATGACAAATTTAAGAAACTGTAAATAAGACAGAGAAAGCATTTGTTTCTTTGGGAAAGCCCAGTGGAAGAATTAAGAATCTGTCAGAGATACAATGTTAAAATGTTTTAACAGGAAGGCTGAACTTGGAGGCAGGTAAAGAGTATTTTACCATAGTGTTCTTTGCAGCTTTAAGCTTATTTAGTATGTAAACTCACAAAAAACCCCACTCAGATACTTAGTCGGCTTCTGTGATGGGTTTTCACAGTCTGCACTGAATCCCATGGCAAAGTTAGTAAGCTGTACTTGTGTTGACTAATTCAGAGGTAACTTGAACAAGAGTACAGGGCTGCAACTGGTGCATGGTGGATGTAGCCAAAGACTGGTTGGTCAAGCTTTGCCGAGAGAAAATAAGGAAAGGAAAGCTATTCAGCACAAGCAAATGTGGGACAAGAACATAAGAATGCTTTAAACATATTGCAAGGTGGAAGACCATGGGGTGTTCTTGAGAAAGTGACTTATGGATGCCCAGCTTCAATAGAAATTAAATGTTTGAATAATTTATTGGGAGTGAAAAATATTACATATTAGGAAAGAGTAGATAGAAGAAGTGTTTTAAGTACTGAGAGTATCTCAACTGGTTCAAATGAGTTGGCTTTTGGAAAATGAAATAATGAGTTTGTTGCTTCACAAAAGCTTTTCATTGAAGTATACCTTACAAAATTGATATCACTGAGGAAATATATTTGTGTTGTTAATAAAAGTCTTTATTAAATGTCTCATGATTGTGTAAGTCCAAGGATTCAAAACAATATTGGAGCCGTTTACATGCTGTGAAATCCATCTTGTGATGAGAGTTTCTATGTGTTGAGGACGGAACTGAAAAAAAGGTTTTGCATTGAAATTTCAAGAAAACTAAATTTTTTAGGAAGCCAAAACTTTGTTATTCATTAAGAATACAAATGAGGATCTGAGATCCCAGTCAATTTAAGAATGTATGCGAGTGTTTTGTGATATATTTAGTACCATGAGAATGCTATAAATTAACAATATGCCATCATGCTTTGGGTTTTGAGACTGTTGTATATCTTGTACACCTAATTTTTGGGATTGCTGAAACTAATTTCATGTTGTGGAGTAGCTCTGAAGCAAGGTAGGATGGGTACACCGGTTCTAGATACAGGGGCTAGGCATTGCAAAAATAAACAATTTGTGTTTAGTAAAGCATTTCTGTTACAGGTCAACATAAGATGACATGAATTATAGATGAATTTAAGTTCCCAGAGTGTCTGACGCTTAGAGTGCATAGCATGGCTTGCCACATGGGAACATGACTTCTGAGGTTTTATCTGAAGTTATGTTGTGCTATGAACCATGTAATTGTTTAACAACAACAACAACAGACTCAAAGTGAACAGGGCTTATTTAATTCAGTAGCATATTCTTCATCCGTTGCATATGTTTTTAGCATATTTGGACATTCAAAAATTGCCAGAAAAGCATGATTGGTTAGATTTTTGTTTCTTTGCACTGTTTAGATTTCTTGCCATCTGAAATACATGGGGGCACAAGAGATGTTGAAAAAACCTGAAGCCATTAGGGAAGTTTGAATGTTGTTGATGCTTGGGGAGATTTTCTGCATTCCAGGAGAACAGAATCTGGTTTTGTTTTAAGATGGCACAGATTTACATTTTGTAAATCTTGCTTTATTCTGGATGGTAGTTTAGTAAAACTAATAAATATAAGCAACTCAATATAACTCAATGAGGCCAAGTTATGAGAAGGCCCTGCTTTTGGAAATGGTCGTTACTGTTCTTTATAGCATATTGCAAAATAATTAAGATCATTGTTAGTGCCACATCTAGAATTTAATGAAGTGAATAAAGCAGAATGTAATTTTGAAAAGGAAAACTCAGTAACAAGTGCAATGAGGTTAGGCAACCTCAAAGCAAGAGGAGGAGTAGAAGTAAATTCCTAAAGGACCCTCATTCGTCAGAAGCACCTTCACAAATTTGAATGACATGGAAAAAAGAGCCTAAACTATAGAGTGTCCTTAAAATCAGATGGTAGAATCTGATAAAGCAAAGTTTCTGGATGGTAAGGCTACTGCAGAATGTGCAGAGGTTCCACTGTCTTCAGGCACGTGAGGAGGAAGGAGGAGGCTGTGTGTGGGGAGGTTAGCAGTCAGTGTTACTGAAGTATGCCAGTATCTGTGCTTGCCTAGGCTTTGAACAAACAGGCCTTGAATACTGTGGAAGACTAAACTATTTAAAGATGAGAATTTGCAAATCAGCTGGGTCGATTTCTCATAAAATATTCCTGTCCTGCTGCAGTAGTGTTTCTTTAACTTCTTGCAAGTGTGATGGTTTTCCTGCTAACTCTGAGCACCCCTTGTCCTTCAGCCATTTCCTTCCCAGCCCTGGGGAGAGGAGAGGAGAGGGGAGAAAGGGGTGGCCTCGGGCAAGTTCTGCCTGCAGCCACTCTCCTGCCCAGAAGGTACTGAGCTCTTGCCAGCCCTCCAAGGCAACTCTGTGGCAGCGTAAATGCTTGCAGCCAGTGGTCCCTTAGTGTTGTCCCTCTGCTCCTTTGGAGGAACTGGTGCTGCTGATGATGGCTGAAATATATCTGCTGGTGGTGCCTTCTGCCTTTTTTGGGAGTGGTTGTCTACAGGGTGAACAGCTCTGCTCTACCAGTGCTGTGGTGGTACCATCAGCCTGTCCAATATTTGCCCTGCAGTATTCACCACCAGCTGTGGCTGGCTGGTTACCACTGGGTTGCTAAACCAAAATCATACCTGAGAAATGACTGTTACATCCATTCCACTTCACTTCCAAGGCAAAGGCACTGGCAAGAGGGACATCAAAGCTGCTAATTCATTATCTTCTTACCGATGACTCCAGGGGAAGGCAGAGGAACAAACCTCTATGTGGGCATTTCCTACTCCATAGCAAGGTTCCTGCCTGCCCAGCATAAGGAGAAAATACCTCTGGGTTGTTGCCCCTGCCACCTAACTTTTCAGTAGTCAGTTACTGCTTTACATGGAGATGAAGTGTGTGTGTGTAGGAACAAAAACCATGTGGAGGATGGAAATAAAGCTATACACTTCATGAAGCTGATAAGACTCTACTGTGCCAGTGGAAAAGAATTCATCATGAGACTTGATGTGTGCTGTGAACAAGATGGAAAACAGGCTTAATCCTTGAAGGGCACCACACGCTACTTCCTCTGCAGGAGTGTGAAAACGATCTATTTGCATGAGCTTCGCAGTTGGTGGGCTACAGTCTTCTGCTGAAAAATGCTGCACCTTCTTACTGTTACCTTAGTGATGGGCTTGTACTTCCAAATCCAGCAACTGAAGTTCCCAATATAGCCTGCTGAAGGCTCATCCATATGACGTTGCCTTGTCTCCTGGCTTTCCTACGTGTTTAACAACCACCCTGAAGTGTCTAAATGTTCATGGAAGAAAAGTGAAGGAGAGGAAGAAGGAGAAGAAGATGTGAGAAGGGTGCAGCTTGTTTAGTGCAGATCTGTGCCTACCTGCATACGTCCTGAATGAAAACC
>VXBL01002095.1:289354-312912 GCA_013400195.1 Aramus guarauna | reverse complement strand
GGCGGGGTGCGGGGGGGGGGGGGGGAGACAGGACTAGCTTATAAACTCTAGTACTTTTAAATTTCTCCCTGCAAAACCTGAGGCTCAGATGGCACTATTTTCCTGGTCAGATATGGTCACGTATGTGACAGCTCTTCTAAAAAGACAAGGGGTTTCTAAGTAAAGTCCGAGTGTAGGCGTATACGTGCATCTAATATGTTGTGTCAAAATGATCAGAGTGCTGCACTGCTAAAAGTAGTATGCTAGTTCTTGATGGATGGTTCTGCTGGGGGGTAGTGTACGGACATGACATTTATCAATGTCTGTTATTGGAGAAACTTAACAGAGGCAGAGCAGATCACATTAAGAGGCTTGGAATGAAGAAAACGGGAATAATTTAGAATTTCATTTGTGAAATCCCTTTTACAATTAAGGAGGGTTTGTGCTGAAAGTCGCATTATCCTTTTGCAGGTCTCCTGCTTCCTGGGGGAATTTAACTATAGAGATGAGACAGGAGGTGTTCTCTAGAAGCATTCAGTCATGGAATTATATTAAATCATCAGACTGCCAAAAAGCTTTTTAGTGTCATGCTCAATTATAATTAGAGGTGATTAAGAAGCTTAAATATGTCACAGGCAGAAGAAAAAGTAAAGCTAGAAGTAGGAATGGCAGCCCAGACAAATTCCCGGTTTAAAAATTCATGCTAGAATGGATGTCAGTTGGCCAGTCAAAAATTTGTATTAAAATGTGAGAACGACACGCAGCTGCTGGTGATGCTCGTTTTTTAGAATGCAGAGCTTTCTATAATGGCGATGGTAGGCAATTAGCATTGCAAAAGCATGGGGAATTAGACGCGGAAGAACACTTAAGAGATTGTTTCAAATGACCGAAGCTGACAGTTATGTGAAATGTGTGTAAAAGTGTTTTTCTTTTTCTAGAGACTTAATACCTATAGTTGCTGCTCTGGAGTATAATCAGTGGTTTACAAAGCTGTCCTCCAAGGATCTGAAATTAGTAAGTAATAAATTGAAACAGTATACCTGCTCCTACCAGGCTGTGCTGTCTTTTAAAGGATGCTATTACGTTTTTCAACATGAACTTTTTTAGGCAAGTACAACTGGGCAATCTATTGAATTTTTTTTCCCTTTAATCGTATCAGGAAAATATAAACTGTTGGATTGTTAACTCATGCCATAGAAACACTGCCGAGAGTCAAGTCTTGTCAAAATTTCAAGTGAATAAAGTTTGAAAACTTTGTTGTGCAATAGCAGTAGCCCATAAAACTAATTTGTTAGGCATTGCTAGCTCCCTCAAAAATATTGGGTGACTAACGGGAAACTAACTCTAAAGCAGCCAGAAATCTCAGTTGCTTTGGAGGTGGAAAGGAAGTATCAGAATTCTGACTTTTTTCTCACATAGAAACCATGTTTTTCCTCTTAATTTTCATTGCAGCTTGATGAATTTTTCTCCCAGTTGTCTGAAGCTAACCCCATGTAGTAATAAGTGTGTAGTGATGTGTGACATTGATATTCTTCCACATCAGTTTTCTTTCTGAAAAGCAAAAAAGGGGACAAATCTAAACAAGTTGGATTACTGAAGAAAGGGCCAAGAAAATCAGTAGTTAGGTGACTTTTTAAAGATATCAAAATATGCTGTTCCTTCTAAACTTGAAAGTTTATATTAGAGTTAGTGGTTTGAGAAATTACATCCAGAAGTTTTTGTCCTTAAAAGTGAAGGTTGAGTCTCATCTTGCTTAAATTGATGCAATTTTATTGATCTGAAAATGCTCTTATTGCATTTCTTAAGCTATCATTTTCCATGAAAATTCAATAGAAACTAGCTTATGTGATTCTTGGCAGAAGAACAGGCAAAAAACTTTTCTTTATTGTTGGGACATCTTACTCAAAATTATGCATGGAAGGAAACTGGGGGTATTTTTGATCCTGTTGTAGTTCACTGTTAAAATCACCATGGTTAAAAGGTACAATGCAATTAATCAGTTTCTGCCTCAGTGAAATGACATAGTTTGCTTAGTTAGAAGACTGGACAGTGTAGTTTGCTTAGAACAAGAACTGGCCGTATTATCTGTCTGAGATTATTTTTATGTGAAATTTTTTTTGAATTCTTAGCAACTTTTCTGTGGAAAACAAATAAACTTTGTCCACCTTGAAAATGCACTGATTCCTTAAAAAAACCCCACAAAACAAACAAAACAAAACCTTTATCTTTCGCACATTCCATTTGCACTCAAAAATGCTAGGAAAACTTAAATTGTTGGACAGTAAATCTGTGCCATAGGAACACTGCTGAGGGTCAGTATGAGGTCAGACATATCCGGAGGCCTTTGAATGCTTTGTGCTTCATGAGTCCCGCTCTGACATTGTGTTTGATAGATGGTATCCATAGTGTTTTTATAGTACATGCATGAAACTTTCCACTTGCAATCACACTGCTGTAGAAGCATTGTGATAATATTCTGAATTACTGAAATATGGAAGGCAAAGATAGAATTGGGTAGATGGCTGAGTTGACAGTCTTTAGAAAAAATCGTCACCTTTACTGTGTAAAGGATTAATAAGATTTTATGTGTGTGGTAGATCAATTGGTTGTGGTTTTGGTTTTTTTTTTCTTTTGTTTTTTTTTTTTTCTTTTGAGAAGATTCAATTAGTTTAAAATTTAAAAAATCCCAGGAAATGTCAGACTGTCATTAGAGAGAGACACATGTCCCAGGCATGAATGTCACGTTGCTTTTAAAGGCAGGTAACAGAATAGTTTAAGCACTTCATGCTCATAACTGAAATTCAGCTCTAAACTTCACATGACTGTTGGTTAGTGCATGCTGGGGGGTGCAGTGAGGGAGGCAAATCCAGCAGTGAAATAAAAGATTATAATAAAAGGTGATGAGGTACAGAGTTCATTGTATGGCTTTTGAATCATTAAGGTTTTATCTCTCTATTTGATGAGCACAGCAAACTCTTTTGTTATCATGTTTTGTTCATGGTACTTGCAGATGTCCATGCAAATTCTAGAATCCAACAGCAGTAAGATCATGAGATGGATTTACTTCTGTGTAGGTTGGGAGAATTCATACTGAAATACAGTGACCCTTAAGCACTGTCTGCAGAGATGAAGAAGTCATTATCCCACTCTACTCACGCTTGTCAGGCCACACCTGGAAAACTGTGTTCAGTTTTGGTCCCTGCTACACAAAAAAGATGTGGACAGGATGGAGAGGGTCCAGAGGAGGGCCACCAGAATGATCGAAGGGCTGAAAGCCTGCCAGATGAGGCAAGGCTGAGAGAACTGGGTTTGTTCAGCCTTGGAAAAGAAGGCTTAGGGGTGATCTCATCACCATGTTCCAGTATTTAAAGGGTGTCTACAAAGACAATGTAGACTCCTTTTTTACAAGGAGTCACATGGAAAAGACATGGGGTAACGGGTGCAAGTTACACCTGGGGAGATTCCAACTGGACACAAGAGGACAATTTTTCACAATGAGAACAATTGGCCATTGGAATAAGCTCCTGGGAAGTGGTCCCCAGCACCGGACACTTTTAAGATTCGGTGGGACGGGGTGATCGGCCATCTTGTCTAGATGATGCTTTTGTCTAGATGGAGCTTTTGCCGAGAAGGGTTGGACCAGATGATCCTTGAGGTCCGTTCCAACCTGGTACTCTGTGATTCACTAGTCCTTAGCAGTCTTTGGAGGACCAGTAGCTAGAGTGCTTTTGTGCTTGAGCTTTTTTCGAGGTTTTCTGTTTGCCTTATAAACATCTTTTGTATTTAGTTGTCATTCCTAGTCAGGCTTTACTCTCCTTAGAACTAGTTGCCACTTTCTTCTGAAGGATTAGCATGCATATGAACAAGATTTCTTTAAAAATTAAGTGAGCATTTTTTCTGACTCACAGGGTTTGGGTTTTTTTTACTATCATTGTAAAAATTCTGCCCCCTATGATTAGGTGGTCTGCTTCATAAATGACTTGCTTTTAGTCTGCCTATCACTTCCCTGAGTCTTTTCCAGAAGTCCTCTGTTGCCATCTGACTCTCTGGGATGTTCCTGGTATTCTTTCTTACTATTTATGTATGACAAAAAGCTGATCACAGCCTGGATCTCGTTGTGACATACAGCTTATAACTCAGTAACCGTCTGTTCCATGTTTGTGTTCTTTAACACTGTTCTGTCTTTTCTGTGGCAGTCCACTGATGTCTGTGAGCAGATACTGCGAGTGGTGAGTAGGTCCAATCGATTGGAAGAGCTGGTATTAGAGAATGCCGGGCTTAGAACGTAAGTAATTCCTTTGAAATGTTGTGTTAGTTACCGCTTACTCCCAGCAAAAAGGTTGTGTGATGTGTGTTAGCCAGAATAAGCATTAAAAAAGCTTGTGCTCGATGTCTGCCTTGTTCTGAGGAGCCTGTAGTCACAAGCTTTTTATCAGGGTTTCCAGAGGTTCCTCATGTCCAAGAAATCCCTTTAAACTGATGAGGTTTTTTAAGATTCTGCCTTTACAGTTGGGTTAAGTGGAGCAAAATGGATTGGATAAGAGCATAAACCCTAAATCAACTCACACTGTTCCTCTCCAAATATGGTTGCCAATAGAAGTATGAACACCTTTTTATCATTTAAAAAACAGTGTTTGAGGTTTTGTTAAAAAAGTGTATTATTACACCTTGCATAACAGATTATTGTGTCATTCCCAAGAGAGCTGGTTTTATCTTACTGTGGATTGCAGTCTGCTCAAATATAACAGGACTTCTACATTGGCAACTTTTTTTAAAGAAGCAAGAAAGTAGATAATTAAGTTTAATGCCTTGCCATAGCCTTAAAAGGGAGGTACCTAGAGGTAAGCCATACAATTTAATCCTTGCATATGTTTTAAATACAATAAATTGTAGTTACTAGGTATTTGCTTTTTTTCCCTTCACAGGAAATAGAAGCAAAGTTCAAGTTACAAACTAGCCCAGCTGGAAGTATTTGTAGCTTGTTTTAATGTTAGAATAGTGTCCAAGACCATGTAGATGAGATAAACTCCAGCGCTAATGAATTTTTATGTTAATAAAAAAAGCAGTGGAAAGGTGGGAGAGGCAGAACACTATACTGAATTACAAATAAAGAAAGGAAACAAGCCCAGGGAAGATATTTGGTGTGCTTTACATTGTCTCCTCTTCCATTGTTTGGGTCTTTTTCCCGTTATTTTAAAAAGGGTTTTGCATCGAAATACCTTTAAAAGAAAATTGCCTAAATGACAGGAAACTTGAGGTGGAGTTTGGAATTACACCCAAAACTTTCTGATCGCTATTGCATTGCCTTTGATAACTGTCATTCAAGCATAAACTCATAATCTTTTAATCTCATTTTTCTTGCAGTATGTGCCATGAAATCCAGTGAAAATCATTAATACCAAAAGATACATTGTCTACCTTTGCACATTGCCTACCTTAATTTACCACAGTCGGATTAACTGGTTTCAATTCTAACAGGACTTGACAGACAATCAACCTGTGACTTTGGTTTTCATGTCTCCATCTACATGCACAGTGTTTGGCATTTTGCCTTGGTGTGTCTCTGCTCCGATCAGCATTGTCTGTCTGTTTTTCTCAAGGACGCATGTGTCAGTTTTGCCATTTATCATTTAGCATGCTTGCTAGGAGGAAATCCTGTTGTTGCTGAGTATCTTCCTTCACATAGCTTACAGACCAGTCATTTTTAATGAGTTGTGACAGGCTGCTGGACCAGGGTTAAGAAAGAGTTACCAAGAGCAGTGCTTTCAGAAATACCTGAGCCACTGCAAGAGCCTTGTATTTGCAGCGGAGTCCGTTTAAGATGATTTCATTCTTTTCTAGCTCCAGCTACTCATTTCTGTGACTTGGTTTGGGCCGTGGTCCCATAAACACGTCATCCTCCCAGCTGACGAGACAGCAAACTATTGTGCAGTAGTAGTCATAAGGACCCAGGACTAGGGCAGTGTTGACTTGCTGTTGGGAAAAACAGGCTGGCAAGTGAAACCCTCTGTTTGAAAAGATTTGTGCCAGTTTAGATGCTCTTGAAACTTTTATCCTCATTGCTATTTCTTTAACAGATGTAAAGAGTGCAGTCTAGATTACGTTGGATGGCTTTAATGCATATAGCAAACACTACTGTGTTGACTGAGGTAGGTCATATCCAGATTTCAGTGAAAGGAGAAAAGATATGGGTAACCTGAACAAATGAGCTTGAAAAGAGAGTTACATCCCTGAGATGTTTTAGAGGGATGGGAAAATATGTGATAACCAGAATATTAATTTCCACAAAACTGCAAGATGGATTCTTCAGTCTGCAAAAGCCTGTTTGCAGGAGCTGGTGAAAATGATCTATTTGTTGTGCTTCCATACTCTCTGAAAGCTGGCGAGCAGAATGGCCCTGCCACCGTCTGCACAGACGTCTGCAGCCCTGTTCCAAAGGGAATGGCTGGCTACGATGGGAGGGAACAACAAAGCTTCCTGCTGCTGGAGAGCCTTTGACCTTGCATCTCGTCTTCCCCTACTGGATGGGCTCAATGTCCTTAGATCTGGCCATGTTACGCACGTCCTCTTTGTGTTGCAGGGATGTTGTCTACATGGATTTTGAGGAATTGTTTTGTTTTGTCTGAGATTTTCAGATCTGTGCTATTCTTGACCTTGGTGAAGTAT
The DNA here is from genome assembly GCA_013400195.1 of Aramus guarauna. Taxonomy (NCBI): domain Eukaryota; kingdom Metazoa; phylum Chordata; class Aves; order Gruiformes; family Aramidae; genus Aramus; species Aramus guarauna. The sequence goes on along the minus strand of VXBL01002095.1, from coordinate 306,267 downwards.
CCTTACTCTGCCATATGAGTAGTTGCATTGGGTCTTTTTTGCGCTTTACATCCAAGTTGGAATGTCCTCAGTTCAGGCAAGTCTGGCTGTGCAATACATACAGAGCAAGTTTGATGCTTCATAGAAAGTGTCAGACCTATGTTTTATGCTCTGTGATTGGAGTGTGAAGCCAAAAAAAGCCATTATGTTTTAGCACTTGAAAGGAAGAGTGGACAAAGGAGGCGAGAGGATGTTGCCCAGATGCCTCCGTTTATGATAGAGGCTGCACAGGGAGTGGGGAATTTGTGTAAGTTTTTTCCAAAATGAGCCTTGGAGCTCCATGTGCCCTACATGGGTAATCCAGTGCTTTCTGCTGGCAGGGGATTTACTGTGCCATTTCTGAATGGTTCACACACCCCCCACTTGTCAGGGGTGTTCTGGTAATATTGCCTATATTGGTGGCAAAAGCTGGAGCAGCTTGTAAAGAAGCCTGGAGGTGTAGGCAGAATACTGTAACGACAGGAATCTGTTAGGAATAACGCAAGAGGAGGAAACTCCCCATGAAGAAAGGTTTTGTTTGTTTGTTTTTTAACTCAAAACCTCATTTTTCTTGGCTGGACATAAGGAGCGAGCGTGATTCAGTTGCCTAAGCACAAGTATCTAGTGCCATTTGAAATGCTGGAGGGTATCCACAGAGTGTTGGCAAATGTAACCAAGGACCTACAGGAGATATGTAGTCTTCTGCAACAGCAGCTGGTAGCAAAGCAGGATACCCTGAGGCCTGTCAGGTGGCACAGATTCAAGCCCAGAATATCTTTTTGTTGAGTGTTTGTATTCACATGCTGTTTGTATCTTAGGAAGAGAATACACTTTTCCTAAAGGCAGCCTATCATCGTGCATTTGCAGCACTGGAACCTGTTCTACCCCCAGAGGCCCATCTAAGGAAATGGAGTTCCAAAGGGAAACTAAATTTCCCTGGAATGTGTCTGTACTGAAGTACCTGTTGAAACAACAGATAACCAAAAGCTCTTGAGACTATTGCTGTCTAGGCTTCACTCTTTTCCAGAGACTGGAAGAGGATGCTACCTCCACTGCTATTCTCGACACACAGGCTGATCACTTTATGGTAGGCAGGATCTGTCCTGAGGAAAACAGGCAGTGTTAATTAGCACTCTGCTAGCAATGTAGCTGGTAGTTCTCCACCGCTGGCCTACAGGAAGTAAGATAGTGTACTTCAAGGCAGAGAGAGAAAGAAACTTTGTGAAGGAAGTTCAAGGGATATTTTTTGATTTCTACCTCAGTATCTAACTTTGGTGAAGTAAAACATTGAAATTATAGTCTCACTTTAACAAAAGCACACAGTAGGGCTAGTCTCTTAATACATGAAAGCTTCCTAGTAGGTACAAGGACAGAGGGTTTCTCTTAGAGCTGGTACTAGCCAACAGCCTTGTGACTTAATGCAAGGAATGTGTCTCCACCTGAGTCTGACAGTGTGGTTGTGTAGGTAAACCCAAGTTAGGTTTGAATTTAGTGCTGTGAGTGGTGGTAGTCCAGCTTCAGCAAAACGCTCTGAGATGGGGCAGCGTTCCCTGGCCTCTCAAGTGGATTTGAAACAGATGCAGGTCATGCTACTACAGCTACCTACCACAGTTGGTTAAAGTTAGTTCGATGCTATATCTGCTACCTGGCCTGGCTGATGTGGGCATTATAAAACCAATATACCACCCTCTCACGTGGGACACGTTGCTAGGAATGTAGTCAGCCAGTTATATACTTTGATGCTTCTCACTGTAAAAACAAGCAAGCAAAGACCAGTTTATCAGTGTGCTGCTGTTCTTTGAGAGTGTTATTTCTGCTGTTTTACAAGGTCAGAAATACTCCTGGTTTGTTGAACTTCTGGATATGCTGCAAAGCCCATCTGTTTGAGTGACTATTGGTAAAGAGCTGCTGCAAGTCAGGGGTTTGGCTTGTGAGTGAAGGAGGTTGCAAGTTGATGTATATATCCCACCCATGCATGGCATGGAGGAGATGAAAGATGTGCTCGAGTTTTAAGTTATCCTCTGTAACTCCTATTTTATATCTTCACATCTTTATCAAAAGCAGTTTGAGCTTTGATTGAGTTTCCTTCAGTCTCTTAGGCCACAGAATAAATAAATAGTAACCTGCTTTGAAAGATAGCGAATTAGACCGATAAGCATTCTTTAAACTGTGAAGAATCAGTTACTGCTCTGCAGTAGGATAGGCCACTTCTGTCTAGTAATCCCTCCACATTTTTAAGCCTCTGAGTATACTGTTGATACAGGAGGTAACAGGAGTCTCTCTTCCTCTCCTTTTTTTGCAGAGATTTTGCACAGAAACTAGCCAGTGCCCTAGCCCATAATCCCAACTCAGGACTCCATACGATCAACCTTGCTAGCAATCCACTTGAAGATAGAGGTACTGTAACATTATATTTCTCTCTTTCTACAAATGTAATAGGAGAATTACTGCTGCTCCATTCAGCTTTGCCTGAAGAGTAGGTTATTGTTCTGTGTGTAATGCTATTGTAAATATCTGTTATTCACAAATGACTGAGAATCGCTATTCTTTTTGATTTATATGTGTCCATTAGCTTGTCGAGAAATATTTCAGTGTCTTCAACCAGCCATGGATTTTATTAGATTTCATTATGTTTTCATAGAGGTTTCTTTTAAAGGAAGATAGAACACAGTGATTGTTTAGGCCTAGAGAGTAAATAAAGTGGTGTGCATTTTTAAAGGCAATGACATCAGTTGAAGGATGAAGCATGAGGCAACTTTGTTGCTTGGATTATATTTTCCTGATAGTTTTGTGGTTTTATTTCAACCATAATTCTGCACTTATTTTCGTAGTGAAACCATTCCTTTTTTTTCAGCTTTGTGCTAGTCCACAGCGTTGCCAGTACTTGGCAATGTTCAGTAATACTGGCATAGCTGGCGTCCTTATGGAGCAAAGTGCTGTTGACTCCACAAGATGGAAAATCAAGCTGAACAGCTCAGCTTTTCTCAGACTAGGCACCGCTAGGCATGATTTCAGTACATATCAAGTCAAGTCATTCCCCTCCCTTGTCTAGTCTCTTTTCACCCAAGAGGCATTTATTTTTAAAATAAGGTTACATTCTTTCAGTCTGGAGTTGACCCTTCAGCGCTGCCCACGTGAGATTTCCTTTTGCTTCGCTTAATGCATTCCAGGCACACAGTGTTCTGGGATCAGACTATCTTCTGCTCCTGTTGGGCCAGGAGAAAAATAAGGATTTTATACAGTGAACCTTTTCTTGTTTTATTTGGTTTGTTTTGGGGAAATTTTCCAGTCTCTTTACTGTCAGGATTCAAAATAGAAAAATGGTTCATTTTGATTACAACCTGACTGACTCATGTTATTAACACAGAGTTTTGTAGGTGTCTCCCCTTTCTTGCTGGCTCAGTGAGGAAAAAAAAAGATGGGAAGGGTTTTTTTCCTTTCATCTTCTGTATCTCTTTTCCTTTTGACTAGAAACAAGTCTGAAAATATTTTTGTTTTTAACCTATTCGGAGTAGTTTATTTAAAATTGTTCACATGAATTGCTTTAACTCTTCTGATTACCTTTTGCCTGCTGATTACTGCTTGCCATCCTTAAGAATCTGTATCATGTGAAAGCCAATGTTTTGCTGAAAAACGTTATTATCACAATGTGCCGTAGGCCTAACTGCACTGTACAAAAATTTGTGCTTGTAAGCTGGAAAAAAGGCTGTTACATTGGGGATTCTGCTTTTGAAGAAGTGTTTTTTAGATTGTATGCTATGAAAGGGGTTTTTTGTTGTTTTTTTTTCTTTTCTTTTCAAAAAGAACTCATGTTATCTTGAAAGAGAATGACCAAATATTTGGTATATATTCTACAGTGCAAGGGATATTTTATTTTTATTTTTGAAAAACATATCAGTGTGGGTATTTTCTTTGCAACAAACCTATAGATTCAAACCATTTTGCAGTATCCACATACAAGATACAAATGAAATGCAGGATCTACAACTTGGAGAAGTTAGTAGGTTTTTTTCATTATCTTAGTCTCTCCTATCACATATGCAATTAAGATTTGACCTTTTCATTAGGGAATTAGGTAAGTTATATGAGTACTTAAAGAGAAATTAACTATAATTGCAGTGTGTGAATATTGCAGCTTTTCAGTTTAAGAAAGATTTATGTGTCCTGTGATCTGATATTCACTGAGTGCAAGGTAGATTTGACTTTATTAAGCTGAAGGGGCAGCAAGCATTTCACTAATAAAAGCTAGCATAATGGAGATTCATGTAAACATATGGATTTCAGAAAATATCTCTTGAAAAATCACCTGCAGAAACTGGAAGTTCAACCAGATTATTTTGCACTTATAAGGGAATAACAGTTGTGTGAATTATGGGGAAGAACATCTCGTTGTGTCTTGTTTGAACAAAAAGCCACCCAAAGTGATTGTATGTTATTGAGTACCAATAAGTAAAGACATTATATTACTACATTAATGCAACTGTCTGTATTCCAGTAACATGGGAAGTGTGATTAGTTTAAGTTTAGTAGGACCTGGCTTTAGTTCAAATACAAAGCAGAGTTTGTATGAAGTGATTTACACTGAGACCAGTCTCGTAATTTGTGATGAGCTTCTCTTTATAGTACTGTCAATATTTGTGAGACTAACATCTGGAAAGTTTATTATCAATCTTGGCTTTAAAATCTAGCCATGCTAAAGTGATGGGAGTTTTGCTTTTGGCTCTACTAGGATCAGAGTTTAATCTCATATTTTGTTAAAAAGAATGCAAACCAAACATACTGAAGCCTAGAAATATTCAAATTCAGAACTGTGTGCCTGGAGGCAATTAACTCTACTTCTGCCATTAGAGTTCTCACCTCTGTTATGAAGTTTGCAAAAATTGGTGGCTTAAAGAGCATTCAAGGGCCTGAGTCTCCAGAAGATTCCTGATTCCTATATCTTATAACTGGGTGGAGCCTTAACCCCCAGTGCTGCTAAGATGTTAAAATTATTCAGCTTGGTGAGAGTGGTAAGTGGTCTGCAGATTGTTAGCTAAATACAAAGATGGAGAGATAAAATTATTTGCTGCATGTTTTACTCAAAATGCTTCGCAACAAAAATTACATTTGTGATATCCTTAATGATTCTAATTCTAGTCCTTTTTCTTCTCTTTTGCTAGCATAATTCTACCTTGATTTTGAAAGTATATATTGTGACTAAACCACCTTAAGAAATGTGGACAGTCAGCTACAGAATATACATTCTGACGCCATCTTAACACAGATTGAGCTTCCTACTTCAGAGGATCTAAAAAGATTTTTATTTTTTTTTAAATAGAAGAGCTATGAAAGCTAATCCTATTAATATGACTTGATTTATTCTTGCTGAAAGTTGGTGAAGACATCCAGTTACCATCATGCTTTACAATAAACAATGCCAAGGCATCATGGGTCTGATGTTTTGGCAGTAAAAATATAATACAGTATGTTGTTTTGAGCTGTGTGGACATTGCACCAATCACTAGCATACACAACTTGCTTTTACAGAGAGCATTTAAAAAACCCCTTACAACAGTATCTGCAAGGTAGCTGCTCTTTCATTATCAATGATAGGTAAAACATGATAAAAGCAGAGTAAACATATGTGTGTGACATACTAGCAGACTGTTTCATGTCTGCATATGTAGAGAAAGGGTATCAGCTTTTTCATTTACTGTGTTTTGAATGAAGTAAAAGGCTTTACCTCCCTTCTCTTTGCCCTTTTCTCTCTGAGCGAGTTGCTGTGCAGAACTATATTTCACACCTCATGTTAAGCCTGGAGTTTCTGTATTGATTTATTCCTCTAATAAATATTTCATGGATTGGTTCCATTGTTATTTAGGATGTGCCCTCTTAATCAAATTTCAATCTTTTGCTTAAATGGGGGGATTAAATTTATGGAGTGTGGAACTTGGATACTCTCAGAGCTTTAATGAAAAGTGCTTCCCCACACACACACTTTTTTTTTTTTCTTTTGTTGGATTTGTGCAGAGGTAGTCCAGTCTCTGTCAGCATCTTAATAGGCGTTTACTGTTTGGGACAGCAAGTGTTTGTAGCATTTCCAAGCCTGTGTCCTGGCTGGTAACCTGCAGGCTACTGTAAGAGAATTAAGTGGCCATTACAACTTGATGGAGGTTTCAGGCTCTTAGGGTTTTCCTCAGAAAAAGAGGGCAGAGTTAGCTAAGATGGATGTCTCTCTTGCCTTGACAGCCCTTCCTTTTAAAAGGAAGTAAAAATAGTTTGAAGTTCCACATGAATTACCATTGTTGGGTTTTATTTTGTGGTTGTTTTTTTATGTTTTGGGTTTTTTTTCTGAACCATAAAGCTTCCAGATTTCCCAAGTGCTGACTGTTTGACATGTGTACTATCTTCCCTTTGACTCCTCAAAAGTAGGTGCGTATTATGTAGTTCTTTAACTAATTCAAGTGACTCACTGATGGTTAACAGCAAAATTCCCTATCTGTTCAGTGGCTAGCAAAGAGGGGATCTTGACTGCATCAGTCACTTCAAAGATTTATGGTCATAAAAAGACAGGGTCATTTTGGGGCCATCCTCACAGTGGGTGCAGTTCCTTCTCTGGTTCCACCAGTGCGGTTTGCCCCAGTGTAATTGCTGGAAAACCTGAGATCACACAGTTAACCTGAAAATGTCCATTTTTCTCTTTGCTCCCCCAACAGGTGTGTCATCTTTGAGCATCCAGTTTGCCAAACTTCCAAAGGGACTGAAACATTTAAATTTATCTAAAACTTCCTTGTCACCTAAAGGTATGTTTTATAAGTATGCCTCACTTTCTGTTCTAAAAGTCTCAGGTTTCCATCCTAATAATACCATGTGTTACCAGATTATAAATTAATTCTGTAAATGATTTACACGTGTATTCTCAACAGCGCAGCTATTTTTTTCAGTCCTGGGTTCTGTGTCCCCTTCAGCACTTTAAAAAACTCTTACCCTCTTCTGTAAGCTTTGGGCTTGAACCTGTATTGTAAAGAAAGATTGAATAAATTATGTGCTTCATATATGCTTCAAAAAGATGTCTGAAGCAAAAATGTTTTGGGAATTTTCCAAATGTTTTGTGTTCAATTATTTTATGAAACCAAGTGTTGTGACAGTGGTTGTTAAGTGGTTTACTCGGAGTAAAGACTTCTTTGTTTTATAATTTACAAATTTCTGATTTGATATCATAATTGAAATGTACGTATATTTTTAAAGTAATGACAGTACTGAAACACAAGTCAGAAGCTTTCAGGATTTTTTGCATTGCTGTTTTACAAATGATAGATGCAGTGACCTCTTAAACAGACTGCACAAACCCAGTTCTGCTGTAGAGAACACGAGTGTTAAAAATAGAAGAAAATGCACTGACATTATTGCAGCTTTTTCACAGATGTTGATGACCTGGAAAAGATGAGTTAGTTATGGTCTATAAAGGACATTAGTTAATAACAGATAGGAGCCGTGATCTTTTATCTGTTTAATTATTGCTCTGTGAAGTGCAGATTCTGTGTTCTCCTGAGTTTTAAGAGTTGACCTGGGGGAATATAGGTGGGGAGAATGGATTTTTATTGGTTTCTATGAGAGTCTGTAACTCTTGTCATGCTTAAGTAAATAGTAAACCCTAAACTGAATTTATTCAATCATGTTTTTCATTAAAAAGACTTTATTAAACTCTGAGGTGTTTTTTTCCACTGCTAACTCCATTTTTGGTGACAAGCAATTGGTTAAGAATCTTGACTAACCTTATATGCACTCTTGAAATTAGATGTTCATGAATTTGACAGAAATTCATGCAGTTCTGGTATGTTCATTCATCCTGTGCTCTGAATGATTTCAGCAAGTGCTTGTGACCATCAAGTCAAGAGAACACTCTAGCTACGCTTCCATCTTCGTAAAGAATAAATGTCAACTTGATGAGGTTCATCTGCAAAACTGTTGTCAGTAAAAATGAATTCTGAGGTTATGAAAAGAATGTGGAAGGTTTTTAACACACTTTTTAAAGACAATCTTTAAACAAAAGCTGAAAATATTTTCCAGTATGCCTAATACTGACCTCATGTGAATCCTAGTCCAGACTGCTTTGCAGTAACTATCTATTCTCCAGAGAGTAACATGTCACCATGAATATTGTCCCATGGAAGCTCCTCAGTATTCCTCAAAAAGTATATGCAATTTCTTAAAACTGGAATCCTTATAACCCTCTGGACCTGAAGAAACTCAGCTTCACCTCTTCAGTTGTCTGCAAAGCTGTCTGTCTTAGCCAGTTTTCCTTTAATTTAAGAAGATAGTACTGAATTGGTTTTAACTTGGGAGGCTATTTTTGAACTTGTAGTATTTTCTCTGGAGAGAGTATGAAGGAGACCTTGGATTCAGTATCCAAGTATCTAAGGTGTGTGGATTTTTTTTTTTCCAGCCTTTCTTTTTCTTTTTTTTTATTTTGAGCTTTTCAGTTTCAGAAATCCTGTACAATCCCTCAACTGGTTTTGACCTTATTTAAAAAGCACTTTCTACTCAAGATGAGTTTCTAAGATTGAGAAGTGAAGTTCAGGTGGTAGCTTCCCAGTTGATCTTTCTTCAAATACTGTATCTCAAAGTTCCTGAGAGCTATTAACACTCTGAGCCTCCTGAGAGTGGTAAAAGAGCATAAAAGATTGTCTGCAAATGAAAGTGAGATTACTGTTAGAGTATAGCATGAGGTAGGTGAAGTTCAAACAGAAATATATTGATTTGAAGATTCTAGTTAAATGGAAAATTCTAGTATACTCATTCAAAGATAGGGCTTGCTTTTCTGTTCCCAAGCCAAAGGCTAATTCAAAAATCCCTCATTCACATTGTTTGCCTTCAGTGATGTGGCTGATTTTGAGCAGTTGGCCCTTGAAACAAGCAGCAACATTATGGATTGTTTGTTAGCTCTTCTTCTCCCCCAAACTCAGACACTGCTCCTAAATTCCCAAAATACGTTCTTGATAGTGTATGCTGAATTGTTGACAGTACATTACATTAATTTCTACTTCTTGTTGTTGCTTATAAATGCTGTTGAGAAGGCTCTCAAAAGTGAATCTAGAGCTATAAGCTCTAGTGGTTAAATAGAGCTTTTAGATCTTTCAAAGTTTCAAAAAGTATTTGTTTGCGGTTTACCTTTGTAGATAGGGTGTGGATTCAACAATGCAATGTTAAGATAAAAGAAAAATTACACTGAACAGAAAAGTTCTGAGACTTGGCAAAAATGTCACTGGGCTTCGATTCTTTTCAGTATCAAAAGCTACCTGAAACCAAGAGCCATACTACTAACATGAGAGACTTTCTTAATATTTGGAAGCTTGGAAAACTAAAGCACCGATGTGGGGCATTTTGGTCTTTGATGGCTTGCTAGCTGCTTCCTCCACATCCTCACTGGTAAATCCATTTCGTAATAGGTTTTAAGTGAAGAACAGAAGTGTTCCATCCATTGAATGCCAGTCCATTTCCACTGACCAAGGAGCTTTGAGAAATTGCCTAATACTGTGTCGTAGATCAAAACACCTGCCTGCTTCGTAGCTTTGGCTGGACGCTTAGAAAAAAACTACTGCATCTACTAAAGAACACAGTGATGCTTATGTATGTAAGAAACACACGCATGTAGTGCTTGAAAGGCAGCAATAGTCATCTGCAATAAATTAAGAACTTGGTGATAGGCTACAGAGCCCTCAGATGAAAGTTAGATTTGAAGGAGTTGGAAGTAGCCACGTCCTGATTTGTGTTTGGAAAAGCTGAAGAATTTCAGAGGAAGAAAGCTCTGACTGGTTTGTTCCCAATGTGAGCTTTTTAATTTTAATATGAAAAATATGTATTTATTCTCATCAGGAACTGAGAGTCGGTATGCATCTCTTGATATTTTAATTAACTATTTTTCTGAAATTACAGGCAAATAAGTTAATTGAAATATTTTTAATTTCTAGGTCTCATCAGTCTCTTTTGAAGTTCTGGCAATTATAATTGTTAATGTGCTTGATCTTCCACAGATACTTTCATCTCCTTCCACAGATACTTTTATTTAAATATTATTGTTTGCAGGAAGACACTGCCTTACCATTATGGAGTAAACTCTGTTTTAAAAATCTGTTTCAAAATGGGATTGCACTGTTCAAGCCGCCGTGGGCTTGGCAAAGAGACTTCTTCCCTGGACCTGGGACCTGTAACACACTGTGGCTCCGTCAGGGCAGCTAGGGGAGCCTGGTCCAGGCCAAACCGGGCATGCTGTGGCAGGGACGGGTCTCGTGCCTGCCTGGTGTTCTGTATTCGTCTGCCGCAGTGCAGTGATGGTGACAGGAGGTCATTAAACATTTGTGTATGTCTGCATTGACTGAAATTGTGCATTTGCAGAGTCTGGGCCAGTTTTGTCTGGAGTTGACTAAGTTGAGTACTGGCTTCTTTTTTTTTTTTTATTCAGGGGTGAATAGCCTTTCCCAGTCACTGAGTGCCAACTCGCTGATCGCAAACACGCTTGTCTATCTTGACCTCTCAGGGAACGCGCTCCGCGGTGATGATCTCTCAGTAAGCACTTTTTTCTCATTTGGGAGTTAAGGAATAGATGTTTTAATTATCATTAAGAGTAAGGCAAAGCCATTTTGTTTAGATCCTCTTTTGCCTTTATTTCAGTACAGTTCTAGTAGGGATAGAAAAAAACATTTTGATCTCTACTCTTTAGTATATAGTCAGAGAATTAAATTGCCCCAGACGACTAAACAAATCCACATAATTTTTAGTTCATGCTTTTAGTGCTTGGCTTCTACTGATAAATCAGAAAAATGCAAGTATGCCACTTGTTTCAGTGAACTTCCCATGCTCCATGAGTTCTGTCTGAAAGTGACCAAAACACAATTAAAAAACCCCTCATTTTCTTTTTAGTGATAAGTGTATTACAAATTTTTCAGTGGAAGGTTGGAAACAAGGGATTTATTTTGACTTGGAAAGACTTGATTTCTGTTTTTCAGTATTTCTGTTTGCGTAAATAAACCTGTGCACTTCCTTGCCACGTGCTGTTGAAGCTCATGATTCTTTGAAGAATGTAATTATTTTTTAAATTCCTTTCTTCAGTTTATCAATTGCCATAGAGGTGCAGCTCTATTTTTTCCATAACACAATCCACTTAATTCTCAATTTGTACATAACTCACTTTTTGACTGTTACATCTGTATTTCTCTCTCGCATCAAAAGCTGTGTGCATGTAAGTGTCAGGTTTTGAATTCTTTAAGTATTGAGCATCTAAAATATGCAACACTACAGTCAGCCAATTGTACAATTTAAAGTGCAGTCAGACATGAGACTGACTTTCTCACAAACCTTACTAGTTTCAGGTTTATCAGCACATTCAAAGAACTAGTCTTTTCAGACATAAGAGATGAAAGTTTCAGTGAGTCAAGGAAATTTAAAAGGTGGCAAACAGATAGTTAAATGTAAATAAAGACACAGTGGATTACTCTTAAAGAAACAATAACATAGCAAATAATATGAAAACAAAAAATAAAATAAAATGTACAACTTTAATAGGCAATACTTAAAGAAATCTTTTGTCTACCTACAGTATTTTAAGGGACATAAATACAGAAACTGTGGTTTTTCTTAACCTGTCAGAGAGAGAGATATGGTTCAAAAAAAAAAAGTTTATTAATACTGAGATTTCTTAATCTGTGGAACAGTTTTCCAACAGGAGTAAGGAAATCCTGTTATTTAGCAATTAAAATAAACCCTAGCAAAACACAGGGATTTATAAGCAGGGACCTTTCTTGCACTGTAGGCATAGGGGCTAAATGACCTAATTTTTAGAAAGTGGGATCTATTTTAGAAATGTTGAACATACTGTTTTTGGCTGGATTTCATGTGGAGTTGAGCGTTCCGTGTTTCTGTGAATTAGGTCGTACTTTCATCTTTGTGTAGTTTTGTGAGCTTATAAAAAGCCCAAAATAAAACAGTGTAGAGTAAGAAGTTTTACATGTGCTAACATTGACATTACATGTGCTAACATTGACATGACATGTCCTATGCAGTACTGAACTATCAATATTAAAATCTTGTTACCTGTTCTGTATTGTCCCTTAAACCTTTAATGCACTGCTGATATTAAGAAATAACCATGGGCTCCAGGTGCGTTAGTTGTTTCCCTCATGCTTAAAGGGGCTGGCTTAAACTTGCAAACCAATTCGCCTTTCTGAAATGTAACAGCAATCTCAGTGACATTCCAAGGTATTTCTAACTAAATTAATTACCATTTGTTGTGAAAGTGAATTGCAAGGTAACTCAAGACTTGTGCATTAAGAGTAATGTTTGGTAAGTGTAGTCTGAGCACCATTTTTCCTCTGTTATTTTAAAAAATGATAGCCTTCAAAAATAGAACAGGTTGTATTGATAAGGTGAAAAGAAGCTTCAGATACAACTCTTGAGTGCAATTTTATAATGAAAGCCTAAAATGTAATGAGAAGTAGTGATCCAGTAATTGGTGTCATAAAATCAAAATTAACATGGATAATTCTCTTTTTTTTTTTTTTCTCTCTCCATTAATTGTAGAGCCTGTACAATTTTTTGGCCCAGCCAAATGCCCTTGTTCATTTGGATTTATCCAACACGGAGTGTGCACTAGATATGGTAAAGATGTTTTTTTGTGGAGATTCAAATACCAAGGAAACATTCCCCACCTACTGTCTCTAGGTATTTTTCTAGGTTAGTATTAAGTAAAATCAATCATCTTTGTTTTAAACCAGGTGTGTGGAGCTCTCCTTCGTGGATGTCTTCAGCATCTAGCTGTCCTTAGCCTCTCTAGGACTCTTTTTTCTCACAGGTACAGTTTAAATATCATTACTCTTAACTCCTGCAATATTTTGTTTAATGTTTTGTTGCTCTCATGTTGCAACTTTCTTTTTAAGAAGAAAGTTAAGACTTTATAAAAAGTCTTGGAAGTCTTAGTGCTCTCTGAAATAGATATCATTTATTCCAAGCAAAATATTTTCTTTCCCTGTCCACTCTTTACTAGATGGCTGTAAAATAAGCTACCTTGTCTAATATGTTTTTTGTGATACTGATGCAGCAGAAAGTCCCTCTGTATCTTTTGTCTCTAAGAGGCATAACATCAGGCTTTGAAGTCTGGCTGACTTGACTCCTCTTTAAATTTGGTTTTTAAAGTTTGTATTTTTCATGATTTGATGATGGTTACAAATGCATTGTTTCCTTTTTTGCCCTTTTCTGGTAGGAAGTCCCTTTGAAAGTCTTTGAGACTGAACATTGGCTTTGTAGAATATTTGCATTGTAGGAAATATTAAAATTAGCTTCCATTTTCTTCAAATTAGTGTTTTGAATCCATATCAGAGATGATACTTAATTGGGGGTAATCTGCTCCAGCATTGAGTAATTATTTCTAGTGGTGAAAAGGCAATTTCAGGGTTTTTGTAATGCCCTGTTTGATCTTCTGCTCATAAGATATGAGTATGTTCACTGTTAACCAGACCTAAGTGATCATTCTTTGTAGTTCACCAAACAGAAGCTAAATGGTAATGTCTTCTGTGCAGCAATGCAATGCTGAGGATTGTTTGTTGAATCAACATTTTGATGACATTATATTTCTAAGCTAATTGAGAGCCACTGATTACAGAGCTGTTGAAGGTAGAGCAAATTAAACATGTAAAAAAATCATTACAATTCTGACAGCTTGTTTTCACTATTTATTGGAATGAGGAGTGTCTAGATGCTACTTCTTAATGAATTTGTTTACTTACAGAAAAGGAAAAGAAGTCCCTCCCTCCTTCAAACAATTTTTCAGCAGCTCACTTGCTTTGATGCAGATTAATCTTTCGGGAACTAAACTCCCTCCTGAGCCTCTAAAGTAAGAATTTAATTTCATTTTCTCCTGTTGCCTAAAACCTAGTTTGCATTGTTATTATGTGAATGCCTCATATTAAAAATGAAGGGGAAAGCATTTTCCTTTTTTTTTTTTCCCCATTGTACATTATTGATATTGCAAGAGTGAGTTTCGTAATGATCACACATTCAAGAAATGTTGTTTCCATCTCACAGTTGATACTATTAATCATGTTTTGTTCTGTGGGAATGTCACAGCTGTTTAGCTTCCATCCGCATTTTTTTGTGATATATTTCTTACTTTGTGCCTTAGGAACAAAACCATGTGCCTCACAGTAAAATGGGATTATGTACTTGTGTGCGTGCCATTCCTTTGATGCTATGGTATTGCAGCAGCTGTTATGAAACTGAACCTGTTGCAATGCTTGGGAGGAGAGAGTATTGCACAGAGCTATGCCCTCCTTTTGCGGGGAGAGAAGAGGGCAGCAATTTCTAGGAATATTGAGCGTAATTACTGAGTGTAATACAGGAAAAAGTATTGTACAGTATTTTGGGGTGTTTTTTCTTAATGCAGTTTGACATTGAGGAGGACAATATGATGCTTAAGTAAGATGCACTGGATCAAAATCAATTTTCAGCTGCAGGAGCCTATCGTTTTATCTCTGATCTTTGTTCTGTGTGATGTTCTTGGTTGCTGTCTTGCTTGCTTAGACTCCTAGGATTAGTAAGTTATGGTACTGATGTGTCCTTAAACTGAAGGTCATTATTGAGAAACACATTGGTTGATACTGATTAATTTAGGATTCTTGATTCTGTGATGGACGGCAGCAGGGACCTGTGTTTAATGAAGGAAGAAGGAGTATATATATGACTAATACACAAGACAGTCTTATCAGGGCTACAGGAGAAAAAGAATGCTGTGAGACATTGAATATATCTACACAAATTAGGAAAGGTGAGAAGCCCCAAACACAAGGTTCATATTTAGCTCTTCTCTTTGGCATATTGAGTATCTCCCGGCGTGTGAGAAGTTTTGGCAGGTGAGTGCTCTACAATTGTCTGTGCTCATGGAAGATGTTATTGTATTAATCTATCCCAAATACTTGTGACCCCTTGATCTGCCAGTTGTGCAGCAAACAAAATCTTCTTGGTCCTTTTCGGCCAAAATAATCTGTATTAGTAAAAACCTACTCTGTTGATAATGTTTAAGCTAATCTGGCTCAATTTGACTGAATTGGGTTAGAGGGAGTTACTTGTATGACTAGTGCTGGTGGAAGTAAAGAGGCAATGATGGATAGTGTAGGATGAGCTGAGAGCAAAAACCTCATCCACCAGCACAGACAGCTCCAGAAAGGAGCATCTGTCCAAAGTCCAGCTGGGCACGAATGGTCTCAGAGTGTCCATGCCACTCTCAGCTGGCTGGCATTTTGGCATGGGATTCTTTTGTTTTGTTCCAACAACAGTGTTCACCTCTGCCTAGGAGGTAGGTCAGAGCTTTTAGCATTTTTTGGTAGTTTCCTTGATGTGCTTTTTCTCTGACCTGAGTTTTTTCTTCAGCCTGAGCTGAGCGTCTTTCACAACAGTACAGAGAACTATGATCTGCAGTACACCTTGCTTTCCCTGTATGGCTTGGCTAATACACTTCAAGAACATCCGGGGGGAGTCAATCTGGTGTTAAAAGGACTGAGGATGTGCTATGTCCTGGGGCAGCTGCTTAGCCTTTTGGTCTTAACTGTAAGAAATTACAAAACTTCTAGAGAACAATCAAGATCATAGGATTTGTTAAAGACAAGAAGATGGAAATACTATTTTTTCAGACAGACTTACTTGTCATTGCCAAGATTGCAATAGCACGATGGGTGATTTCTAGAAGGAAAAATAAAAATGACATAGTGTACGATAATAGTACTCCTCTGGCATCTTTCATCAGTGCATGTCAAAAAGCTTTTGACAACATGGGCAACTTTTGACAACTGTCCTGTAACAAAAGAGAAGCTCCTGGTTTGTGTCCATGAATGGTGACGGAGTTGGATGTGTGATTCAAACCTGCCTACAGAAAAAACTAGAGATAAAATGCAAATACCTGACACCCTGAGTCCCAAATTCCCCTGGTTAATTGTTATTTGATTTCTTTCTTATCGACTTCCTTTAGATCAACAGTTGTGGTATGTTTAATCACATATTCTAACTCAGTGGGTTTAAAGACATTGGTTATCAGTGCACTCAGGGAAGGACATGAACTCACTTGTACAGCGATGGACGTGTTAATAAAGTCAAGCCTTTCAGGGAAGAGGTTTGCTATTAAAGCTATACTGTGAGGATGCCACGTAGTGGGTGGGGAAAGGGTGCTTTTAGTTCTTGGACTTAGTTAATATCATGCATGTTCCTTTACAGCTTGGGTTTTTTCCCCCCTTTTTTTAACTTGAGTGAAGCAATTTATACTCTCTTTTCCTTGTTTAAGTGTATGTTGGTGTTTTTGTTCATTTATAGACATTGCCAAAAATTGTATTTGATCTGTCAGTGCTATAACAAGACAAATTTCTGATATGCTTCTCATGCAAATGTGAATTACAAGGCCAGTTCTTGCGTTCTGCGTGTACCACAGTTGACAAGACCTTTCTATGTATTGCCATATGTGTGATTTAAACATAGTGGCTAAGTATAATTATAATATGTCTGCCTTCAGTGCCTTTGAGTGCTGGTGATTTTTCATGACAAAGAATTGAGAAATCATGAGATTTTCTTAGGATGAGTTTATAGGATAGAGGTTAGTGGGAAAAAAAAAAACCCACAACCCTTTTTTCTTCCTATGAAGAGAATACATTTGAAGCAGCCCTATGTCTTTTCTTTAATCTGCAGTTTTTTATGATTGCATTGTATTTTTTAGGTTGCCTTAAAACATTTAGGAAGTTCTTTGCAAAGTTATCATCAGCCAGACTAACTTTGAATGAAAACATGTTTGGGAAGGAAATACAGACAAGAATCATCTAAAAATTTGTAAAAACGGTTGCAGAGCTTTCACTCTTCCCCCCCCCCCCCCCCCCCCCCCCCCCCCC
>VXBL01002095.1:271924-289343 GCA_013400195.1 Aramus guarauna | reverse complement strand
CCCCCCCCCAAGTCTGCATATTAATAGCTTAAGAAGTAAATAAGCACAAGGTATTTGCCTTTGTTAACAGTGAAGGTCTGATTAACATTTATACCTGCAGGGAAGATATAAATAGGTTTAAATGAAAAACCTTCTGGGGGCACATACATTTTAAATACGGCTTTTACACACTACTTGTGTAGCAAGTGTATAGGCAAACGGCTCAGCAAAATGGATTGGTTTTTATCTCTGTGCATGAGTAGTTTGGATTCTGTTAGCTTGCTTTTGGCTGAAATGAAGTTTGGGGAGGAAGTCCTTCTGTTTCTCTATTCAGTTACTAACTCAAAGCAGCATCTATTCTAAAGATACTAGAAGGTACACACTGATTGTGTTTGCTTGTTCTTTAAGACACTTACTGTTGTGCTTTCTTATTTGACAGTATTAATACAAATATGATATTAACCTTAACTTTTATATGTAGAAATGAACTCCTCTAAGGCTTTCAAGGTGGATTTATGAAAATCATAATCTGTTGTTGCTACGCTTCTCTACTATTCTTCCTAAAGACAAAGGATACCATTGCCTGGGAATATAATTTTGAAATCTGTAAATATTTATTGGGTTGCAGAAGTGGAGAATTGTGTGATACTTGAACACGATCCAGCATTTGAGCGTTACAGGCACTGTGCCTAGCTGAAATGGCTGGCTGCACTGCATCTTGCATATATTAAAACCCCAATTTTTTCCTGAGTTTTTGGAAAATCAGAGTTACTGCGATTGTACAACAGAACACTCCTTTTCTAATCATTTGATGCTCTTTGAAAGCAAATGTTGAAGAAAATTAATCTCTGATGAATGTTATTAAATGTTGATGTAACATTAGCTTTACCATTTCTTTATTAGCTTTGCATCCCTGCAGTTTATGAAACTACTGGAGTGTTCTAAGTGTGGCGGGTTTGTGCTGCCATTGTCATTTAAGAAATAACTGCTCGCCCAGTGTGGTTTTGTTTTGAAATGGGTCTTCGCTTTATAGGTGTATTAACCTGTGATCGCTTAGATAATGATGATGTAAAGCTGCCTTTTTTTTTAAATGGTTCTAAAATTGATCTTTTTCAGAGCGCTTTTATTAGGCCTGGCTTGCAATCACAATCTGAAGGAGGTGTCTTTAGATCTCAGTAGCTGTGAGGTAAGGCATATTTATTAGGATGTGTTCAAAAAGTACAATGATGTGGAATTAGAGTTCCTGTGAAATCTACTGGGAGAGATACTCTTCCTCTGTAGTCAAAAGTTGTGGGAAAGGTAGAACTCAGAGAAGCCGTTACGGTAAAAATCAGCTGCTGTGTCTCACAGCATCCTAAATAATGAGCAGAGAGGTTCAAAGCACCTGCAGCACCTGACTGGCGACACCCTCCTCGCAGGGTAGCTGTTCTAGAGACTGAGCCAGCGTGTTTGCTGCTTGACAGCTTCTGCTCGCTGGTGCTGTGATTACACAGAACACTGCAGCAGGATTTTTCCAAGGTACTCAAATTTGAATGGGTTGCAGGAAGCTGCATGTCCTGAAGGCATGTCTGTGGTTTGATTGTCTTCCTTCAAAATCATGCTGCTTCTTCTGCAGGTTTGCTTTTTAACCTTGGGAGAAATTCTGCTTTCCTAATCAATTAATTCAGGCCAATATGGAACTTGGTAAAAGTTGATTGAAGCATGCCATTAACATATGAGGCACTGTGCAAATGGCTTTAAATATCTCAAGAATAAATAAAAACAATTGTGGCAGCTTGATTTCCTTTATCTTGTTTCCTCTTGCTTCTCTGCGCTTCACTGTGCACTTTGTTTCTCAGGATTGTCCATACTCTTGCAGGATAATACTTGCATGGTTACAGCTTATGACAAAAGATCAGCCACAACCCTGGAGAGCCAGTGAGGCAAACTTACGTAGAGAGCTGTGTGGACTCTTGCCAAAACCAACATGAACCAGCTTAGGCTCAGGCCTTCTCTAGCTGAGCAGCCGCCTTTTCCTTTTTAAGCTGAAGTCTTGCACTTGTTAGGCTGATCTTTCCAACTCCATCAACTGAGTATTAACTTTTCTGGAAGTACCTTTCAAATGCAATGGTTTCTGTTTAAGTAGAAAACATGTAATTTGATGAACACGTTGAGGTGCAGTAATCCTTGCCGTAGGTTCGTGATCAATTGCTTTTGCAACGTGCAGAGATTTCCTTATGAAGAAAAAATTAAATTGTTGTGAATGCATTTCATAGTTTGTTTTGATATTTTATACTTTTTAAAAAATGGTGTTACTTTGAAGAGCACTACATGTAAATTACAAATAGAAAAGCTTTCAAGTCAAGTACACATGCTTCTGACTTCTGAGTAGAGAGATCAGACAGATGATAATTTTTCTTTCAAAGGGAGGAAGGAAAAGGGAGGAGTAATTAAAGTAACGAAAATGAAGTCCTGTAATCATAACCCTAAAAGAATATATCAATAAAACACAAACATAAGTAATGAGAGTATAAATTAGCATATAAATCAAGAAGGCTGACAGGAGTGAAAATATTATCCTTTCATTAAATAACCTCCAGGATGGGATATGGAGGAGCCCTTTGAGGGACGATTAGCTTTACTGGACACCAAAGCACATGTGGTCACGGCCGACTCTCATGACAGAAAGGAAAGAACCGTGGCCAGCTCACGGTGTTGTGTTCCCGCAGCTGGTCCCTCCAAACTGACAGCACTTCCTTAGATCCTTCCCTTAACATTTTTTTCACATCACTGAGCTTTATCCATTCTCACGTGCTTCGGAAAGAAGAAGTTATGCTTCCACCTGCAGGGGAGTTGAAGTGCCAGGAGCTGGGAGTATTCTCAGGGGTCCTGCTCCACCTCTCCCTCACCCTCTGTCAGCTGGGCAAGGTACTCTGCACCCAGGAACAGAGCTGTGGGAAGCTGGGAGCCGGTGACCTGCTCTACTCCCAGGTCCTAGGAGGCTAGAAAGCTGTTGCTTCAGCTTTGCCCTCCTCTTTCCTACATCAGGCAAGCTGTACTCAACTATGGAAGAATAAATCTCTCTGTTCCTTCCCTGTCCTGCCACTTTTCATTTGCTCCCATAATTTTCTGGTATATTAACTCCAAGCTTAATCACTTTATATTGCTTGTTTGGTTGTTTTTTTATTATTTTTACTATGAAAATTACATTTTTATTTCTACCTGCTCAGCACTGATGTATTTCACTCTTTTCCCTTCTGCTTCCCTTAGCTTGGTCACTGTGTAAGTACCCTCCATGCTTTACCTTAATTGTTAAATCAGTAAGCAGCTTTGTTTGCCCTTCCCATATTGGTACCTCATAGCTTTGAACACGCTTGGCATTTTTAATTGTTGAAGAGTTGTTCTTCATTTTCTGAAGAAGAGCTTGTATCTGTAGTCTCAGATGTATGTCATATAGGAGATGTTGCAGAGTTGAGTTTTTTCAGTATCACAGTCCACGTTGACAAATAGCCCTTCAAGTAATCTCTGCTTTATATATATATATATACACACACGCATACATAATTTTAATACACTCGCAATAAATTTTGATCCTAAAAGTCAAGTTGTTATCACCCTCAGATTAAATAGATATCACCATTTGTGCACATGAAATGTTTGTGTATTTAAGATTTTGACTATAGAGGTATCAGTACAAGATTGAAAGCTGCTCCTGAAAAATTATCCGCTTCAACCCTCAAAGTATATATAGCATAAGCATTTGGATTCAGTTGTGAATGTAATTTTAGTGTGTAGAACTTTTACCATACCAACAACCAATCCAAGACCGTATATAATCTGCCAGTTCCATAGATTCTGCAATAATCGATGTGGCACTCTATGTAAAACGGTTATCTCGTGGTGGGCGACACTGAGAGAGCAGCACAGAGCAAAACTGAATGATTTGGGCATTCATACAGCAAATGTTACAAATGCTCTTCCAAAAATAAAATTGAGTTAAAATTGCACCAGTTCTGGCCCAAATACAGACTTTAATCTGACCGCTTCTTGAGAGGATAGGGTAAAGGATACGTAGGCTTTGTTGTATGAAGAAGAGGAAAGGTGTCTTTATGTTCTGTATCTCTTATGCTTCCAGATGTGACTTATGATTTAGATGTTGTCTCTGACCACCGCTGTTCTTCAAACGCTCAGGCCAAGCTATTGAGCTGCTTGTTAACCAGTCGTACATCTCAAACTTTCTAAAAAGTGCCAAACCAAGTATTTATTGAAAAATGCTTCTAGAAAGCATTTATGGTTCCTTAATTATAGCATGGATAAAAGAGACTATTCACAGAAATATCAGCAGGTTGATTCAGGACATTCCGCCAAGTCAGTCGACTAAGTGAAACATTTCTAACTTTTTATGCACAGGAGGTGAAAAGGCTATTTCATGTCTAAAAAAACTTTCCATTATTTTGAAGCAAGGAAAGTGAAAATGGAAAATACAACAATAGATTTTTAGTAGAACTTTTCTCCTCTTTTGCATAAGTCTTTTTCTGGGGGATATTCATAAAGTGAAATGCACTTTATATAGTTTGTGTAGCTGCAAGAAATAAGAAAATGCTTTTCCTTCTTTGGAGGAAAAAAAAAAAGTTGCATTGTTTAATTCACTAGCATTAGTAAATAAGTGTGTAAGTTTTCATAACTTTGATTCTTGATGTTTTCCCCTAGACCATTTAATTGTTTTTTTCATTAAATCCTGACATTGCTTTTATATTCTTTTAATATTTCAGATTAATAATATCATAATTGATACTTCCCAGCTAGGCATGTTTGTTATTGTTGCTGCTTTTCTTTTTTATGCCTATTTTTAAATTGAGAATAAAGTAAATTACTCATTTCTCTTGTGTAGGGTCTTTTGTGGCCATTTTACAATTGGATTATTTAAATTTTATTTTCAGTGACAAGGAAACATAATTTCATTTATTATTATTATTATTATTATTATTATTATTATTATTATTATTATTATTATTATTTTATTTGCTACTAATTTTTGATCTGGGCACCCTAGCATTGTGCTAAGAACTGAAAGAAGATGCTCACTGTAAGAGTTGACTGTAGAGGAATTCAATGGTGACAGTGTCACATGCTTATAGGCTGGGCTTAGTTTATTTTTTTTTATTTTTTTTTTCCTCACTGAAGGTTGGAAATGTCCTGGCCCTTTCATGTAGAGGACCCTCACCAAAGCCCTGCAGTCACTGCCTAGCACAAGTGCTAAAGGTCTCCTTGTGTTTACACCATTTAAATCTTTTCCTGATTTAACTGCTGAGCATTAGTTTTAAGAGAAAGGAAAGAGAGTCCCTTTTCTAATTTATATGCAGATAGTGAGAAGGAAGGATGAGGATGGTAGAAATGTGTGCATAGGCTGTCACGCTGATGTCTGTAACTTCTGTTGCTGTTGTTTTTGCTGCTGGCAGCGCCTTCTGTGTTCACAAAGCTCCTACCACTGTTTTCTGTGTGATCTTGAAACCGTAAATAGTTTGCAAAAATGGATGATGTTTTGTCTCTAGTTAAGATCGGGAGGTGCACAAGTCTTGGAAGGATGCATAGCAGAAATACACAATATCACCAGCCTAGATATTTCAGACAATGGTAAGTACACAGAACAGGAATGGAAGGTCATGCAAGTAGAGAATCTGAGAAACACTTTCTCTTTCAGCTCACAGTGTAATCCAGGATGGTCACTCTTTATGATTATTGGCCATATTGGTTATGGAAATGTCTCAGACAAAGAACTCTTACTGCTATAAAGTATATAAGAAATGTTAATGGACTAACTGTATCCTTAAAAGTTTATATGTTGTTTGAGATCAGTGTAACACAGCAGAATAAGCTGATGGCAGCAAGCGTCACATTAGATCTAGAGGAAAGTGGGTTTAAGGACAAGAGGATGAGAAGCTAAATGAGAAGTGCAAGTGTAGTGAAAGAAGAAAGGGAAAGACCTGGTACAGAATGAACTGAGGTGGTGACGTTGAAGAAGCAAGAGAGGGAAATAGAGTAACTGGTCAAACAGCTTCAGGTCCAAGAAGGCCTGCTTGAGTCTTTGGAAAAGTCTTGGACTATTCCTGCTTTGGAGGCTCTGTGCTTCCTAGCTGGGAATACCAGCTGGCTTCTCATCTTGCAAACTCAAAGTGTAGATGTATGATATGGAAGAATTCAGCTGCTGTGTTTGCCCCTCTGACAGCCAACTGCAGAAGTATTTCAGGAAGAGATTCCCGTACAGTTGAATGCCCGAGAAAGGTGGGATGGATTGGCGAGTGAAAAGCTTTGGGAGCTACTGGCTCAGCCCAATTATGTAAACAGATTGATTGTTATAAATATATTTGAGATCTAAATTATCCTGCAGAACCAGATGTCATTATAATCTAACTAATGGACTCTTCAAATACACCACTAGTTTGGGAGTACAATACTACAGCAAGTTATTTTTCTTACTCAGGAGTAGAATAAAATTTGACTTATTTTTCAGGTAATTTTATTCATAGCCTGTTATGTTAGCCTTTTTGCACTTGAAGGCTTTGAGACCTTGTTGGTAATCAGGTCTGCTAAGACTAAATAGCAATTAGTGTGGTCTCAAAATTCTCAAAGGAACTTTAAACTCTTCCTGACAATGAGAGGAGCTACCCTGGGGTGGTTGGACTGTGATGAGGGACTATGTTTCCCTTTTGTGTTCCTGAGAGGTGCCTTCAATGGCTGATTAGGATGGAGATTTAAAGGGCTCATTTTGGAGAAAGCATTTATTCTCACAGAAAAAGAGGCCAAAAAAAAAATTAAAAGAATGGAAATTTTTCTAGAGCTCTTGGAAACTAGTACACTGATATACTTATTTGAACGAATATAGCATTAATAATTGGACCCTGTCTGGGTCTTTTGTGAAAATGTGTTTTAATTCTTAATCTAATCTGATTCTTTACAGGCCTAGAATCTGACCTCTCAACCCTTGTAGTCTGGCTTAGTAAAAACCGATCGATAAGACACTTGGCGTTAGGCAAAAACTTTAACAACATGAAATCCAAGTAAGGCTTTTCTTTCTTTTAAATAACAAGAGAATGGATGAGGAGAAGCTGCTGATTTCATCATCTTCCTAACTTTTCTTCCCTCAGAAATCTCACTCCAGTACTTGATAATTTAGTTCAGATGATTCAAGACGAGGATTCAGTGAGTATCTTTCTGCCTACTATCATCATGTGTATTTGTACCCTCACAGCCTTTTTCTGATAATTTTCTTCACTGTGTTAATTTGCTGCATAAGATTTGATCATGATCCTGCACAGACACATCCAACATTTTGAGGTTTTTTCAAATATTAATTTGGGTAATGTGTAGCATGTCGGTGAACACTTCTCAGGATAGTCTTAGGATCTGTGCTTGTTGAAAAATATTCATTCTAAATAGTTGGATATACTTAACCTTGTTGCTTTAGGTCTAAATTATACAGCCCTGTAGGCATGAGTTTTCAAAACTTTGTGTCCTGATAGGAGATTACAATGGTAGTGTTCCCTGGGTGGTGATACTCCTTCAATAACAGGATTTTTATTTTTCTTTTTTCTAATTAATAGAATGCACTGTTTCCTGATAGTTGTTCTTGGGCATTAGCTTTTTTTTTCACTTGATGAAATGCAAAGTCACTGCAGTGATATCCCAGAACTCCTTTCTCCTTCAAAAGATGCAAAAACCCTGTTCATTGTGCTGTTCTTTTCTTCTCGTAGTACGTTAATCACAGGAGCAATTTCATAAAACCCTTTCAGAGTGCCTTGCTGGGATCCTTGCGCACTTTCTTTATTTCCACCCTCTCTCCTGATTCTGAAAGGCTTTTGTGGTTGGGTTTGTGTTCTTGCTTTACTTGGCATCCTAATTTTGGCTAGAAGGGTATCTTAAGATGCTCTGTTGCTCTCATGCTTGTCAATCTTTTGTCATCTATTCTTAGTCCTTTCTTTCTCCTTCACTCCCCATGTAAGTAACAAGCAAGCTCTGCTTTCCTCATTCTCCAGAAATAGCTGACTGTAGACTTCAGTTGTCTAAACACCTGCTATTCCTGTTGTCTTTATTGTCTCACCTCCAAGTTCATGGTCTCCACACTAACTACTTTCTTATTTTCTCCTCCCATCTGTGTCTGCACCTTGCAATTCAGAGGAGCAGTTTTTACCAGGGTTTCCAATGTCTCCTTCCATACAAGGTCATTAGGCCCATATTCTGTGTTCATCTTTTCTTACTCCTTAGTTGTATTTGAAGTGATTTGTTAAACTAGTCCTCTCTCCTCTCTGTGTCCTCTTAACTGGGATTAGTGGTACTGTTTTTTTCTTGATTCTTTGCCTACCTTGTCACCTTACTCTTTAAAACATGGTATGTCAGTGTGACAGAGTGAAGTGCTGCATATGGATACCAGAGCTGATTCTAACTGAGTTAGCACCTGTAATGAAAGCAGTTAAGTCCTTGTTTGCACAAGTCTGATGGAGTATTGTGCAAAGAAGTGTATTGGTAGATGTCTGTACCAGACTAGCCCTTTCATTTTGCGGTGTGTGACCACCTCCTCCTACTCTGTCTCTAAAGGGAATGCATGGTGCAGGGCTGTCTTCCCCCCGCCGCCTTTTCCTGTTGATACCTTATTTCATCAGATAGCACCTGCTTTTCTCTTCGGACATTTATCTCTGTCCTGTATCTCATGCTTAATCTTTCACAGCTACCCTGAAGACTATTACGTCAAACCAAATTAATCACAAGCAAATGTAATTAAGTATGTTTTTTCTCGGTTTCCTTCATCCCTGTGCTCTGTTGCAGGTGAACATTTTTTTCCCACTCAGGCCATATCCTAAAGCACCTCTTCAACATACTCTATTCTTCCTTCCAGTATCCAAACTGTCTCCTCAAACATGTTGTTGGGTTTTTTTTCTATTTATATGACTATCCTGTCCATATTATCTCTTTGCAGGGATAAAAATTCTAACTTTCACCTTATTGTCTCTATTAAGTGTTACAACCTTCTGTTTATCTTTCCTGGCTTCTGTTTTTGAAGCTTCCAGGACAAAGTAGCTGCTAAATTTTGGATGTATCATTCTCACAGCTCTCCCTCCCTTATGTCATCAGCTTCAATTTCTTGTGCTCCTTTTCAGCCCACGGGTGATGTCATTGTTCCACTTTCTGCGTTTTCCACAGTCCAGTGGTCAGATGTGCTCCTGTAATTCTTACTCACCGTGTCTTTGCTAAGCTAACCTACACAGCATGCTCTGTTGTGTCATCCTGTTTTCAAACAGAGTTACAATGAAATAATCCACCAAAAAGTTACTTTATGTAGGTACCTAAAATAACTGCCTCTCCTTCATGTCCTGTATTAACTTTTGGGATAGAGCATATGATCCTGTCAGTGTTACCCTGTCTCTTCTCTCCCTATGCTCTTTTCTCTTGTTAATCATCTTCAGTTAAGGAAACTTTTCTTTCTGTCTCATCTGGTGCTAAAATCAATCTGAAGCCTCTCCTACCAGCTAAAGAGTTGAGGACATAGACTCTGTAGCATCATGGGAAAAGCATGTGTTGCAGATAGCTGCCTAGGATTGTTGTCACTCTACCTTGATGCTTAGAAAAGGTTTTTAAGTTTCTAGCTAATTTGGTTTGATTTTGAATCTTAAATGGGGTGGTCCTCATTCTACCGTTACTATACATTTACTGCCACAGGACATTACAAAGTAGGAGCAGAACTGGAGAGACCAGGGTATGTACGCTGTTGCCCAGAGCATACTGCTCGATCATTGTTGCCTGCAGGCTGGTACAGTTTAGGAACTGTGCGTTATCTGCATGGAAAGCTGAAGCAAGAGGCTTTAGTCTAAAATGGTTATCTGCCAAATGCTTCTTCATGTATTTATACACACTTTAAATAGATCCGTTGCTGTGTTAATATGAGTCATGGGTAAAAGGATTTAAACAATCAATAGCTTGGTTTTAGGACTGGAAAAGTACAGCTAGATACAAATGTAATTCTACAGTTTAAAAGCAGTAGTAGTAACCTAAAAAGCAAAATTTCCCAGGTGTTTAATGTAGACAAGAATGTAAAATTTAGATTTGTTTTGTTTTCTGTTTTTAAGTAGATGCTGTACTGTGCAGGCTATTATAATGTATTCTTATTAGTATAGTAGGAAGTGTCTGAAGCTGTATGCTTACTGTGCCATTTCTTTTCTTCATGCAAAAATAGACGTTACACTGCAGGCACAGTGTACCATTACTCAGAGTGGCAGTCAGTCCTGCATGGGTGCAGAGAATTACTACAGCGCTGAATATCTTTAGTTCTTCGTTCAGTATTTGTTGCAGAATTGGCTTTTTTGTAAATACTGTAAATCAAGCAAATTTAGCTTGATTTAATTCTTAAATGTTTTCCAGCAGGAGTATGACAAAATCAATGAATAGAATCAGGCAATTTCTAATTCTGTTCTTTACTTTAAGAATTCCTCTTCCTTAATAAGGTTGTATTAAGACATGTTCATTGCATTGGTAAAGTATCTATTGTCTGCAGCAGGGCCACTAAAGTGCTTGTCAGACTTCTGTTTTCTCAATATCCAGCTAAAATTATTAAGTTGTTACAAGAAGTAAATGTTTGTAGGCTAGGCAGAGTATTGCCTCTACTTTGCAGGGGGGATTTGGTTTTGGTGGGGTTTTTTTGTTTATTGCTGGTTGGGTTTTTTAATGTGATAGATAATTAATATTTAGCAGCCTGTACACTTAATCATACAGAGTTACATTCTGATTGCAGTTCAGAGCACCAAGTGAGTCCAGAGGTTTTTGCTCCTTGCTCATTGAGTAAATGGTAAGGGTAGCTGCGCAAGAAAACTGGCAGTCCATCCACTTCAATGACATTGCCAATACAGCAGGTGTTTTGCTGTGCTGTATGTATATTCTGTATGTGATAGTAATGATGTATAGCTGTCAGTCCATGCAGAAGACAGTGCAGAAGCCTTTTCAAACCATGTACTGTTTTGTCAGGGTGTTGGAATGCGAGAGGTGAAAAATCCTTCCTGGGAGGATATTTGAGATTTAGAAAAATTGGTATGTGGGAGGGAGCACCTCCAGCTAAGTTACTCAAATGCCCCTTTCTAAAGTGACACATGAGAAACAGAAGAAACTTCGCTTTCACAAGCTTATCGGTGATTTCTGAGTGCTGCGCAATGCTGCTTTTCCGTGAATCTGTCTGTCACAGGAGGTCTTCTCAAACTTGTGCCAAGAGCTCTAAGTGCCATTCTAATGCAATGATGATATTCTTTAGGGTACATAATGTAATAAAACAGGGAAACATAAACAGATTAAGGGCATTAACATAGTAATTTAATAACTTCCATTTAAAATAAAACCAGCATGTGGCTTGTGTTACTGTTAGACTTTTTAATTATAAACCTGCTGTGCCTCCAAATTTTTATGTATTTCCTCATTTATAAGTGCATTTCTTATTGTTGCAAGCTTTTTGGTTATCACTGTAAGCCAGTGGTGCCTGGAGGCTGGAGTCCCATTGTACAGGAGATACTGTGCAAGTATCTTGGACCCTGGAAGGTGTGCACAGTTCAGTTGGTTTATTTATATTAATCTAAGCTTTAGGCATCTAGTGTAGGTACCATGGTTCATCCTTACAAGATGCTGATTTTCCCCTACTGACATTTTGGAGGTTTTAGGCTCCTAAAATTCATCCTCCAATACATGCCTAAGTGGATGTATAATGATAATACACTCTTCTGTATGAACTCACACTTGAGCAAGGGAAATGTTTTGTAGAGTTCATGTAAATCAGCAAAGACAAATTACAATTTTAGTAGCTGTAATACCTCTGCAAGGCATGGTGATGGATAGACTGTAGTTCTTGAGCTCCTGCCACTGAGTGTTGAGGCATTCAGAATGGAGGGAATACAAGCATTTTTAAAACAATTTTTCTTCAGGCTTAGAGTGTGACTTGCAGGAGCCCAATAAAGTAGTTTCAGCTTAACATAGTATATTAAAAAAAAAGTTACCTAAAGATACTGCAGTCACAGGTGTCAGAACACCACTGTGAATAATATCTATTGACTTACTCATTTTAATAGCTACTCTTCTTACTGTTTCTAATTTCAGACCTGCTACAGTTTTCTATCTCTTTTCTCTCAAATGTCCATGCTCTTAGTTGAAGGAACAGATAGACAAAATCACTCCTAAAGTTGAAGAAACAATAATAAAACAGTTTAAAGGAATTTGATTTATTTTAACAATGTCTCAAATCCTAATTTTCCCTTGGATAAAGCTTTCAGTCTGAGGGAGGAGAGGAGTGCTAGCTATTTTTATGTCTCACTGAAAGGGATGATGCATGCTGGTTAAGCAAAACCCACTGGACACTAGAGGTTGTCTTGCAAAGCTTGTTGTTGCTATCTTGCCTCTTTTCAGGTTCCCACTGTATTCTGTACTTAGAGGAAACTGGAGGCACTGTCACTTAAGAATGTGGGTTTTTTCAGGGTGTTGCAACTTAATCTGTGTGTGTGTATGTATTTGACACCTGTGCTGTAAGTTGTTGACTCCCAATTTATCACGTGTTGTAGGATCTGCAGCAAAGACAGAGATAACTCTTTGATGCTTACTGCTGTCTCCAAGAATTTGGAGAACTTGTAACTTCTTTTGGTTGATGTTTGAGGAATGAGTGCATTATAAGTTGCTGTTATCAGTGCCTTTTCTGTGCTCCACAGCCTCTACAGTCATTGTCCCTCGCAGATTCCAAGCTGAAGACTGAGGTCACCATCATTATTAATGCCTTGGGCAGCAATACTTCTCTTACGAAAGTGGATATTAGTGGAAATGCCATGGGTGATATGGGAGCAAAGATGCTGGCAAAAGCCCTACAGATAAACACCAAACTCAGGTAAGGGAAACATATTTACAGTAAAAGATAGAATGGCTTAATAATACTGAAGTTGTTGGCTTATTCTCAAGCTGTTTCTCTTCAGAACCCTCCTAGGTACAGCCACTTTATAGTGTCACCATTTGGAAAGATTCTCATCCTTTTTTCTTAAAAAAAAATAATAAAAAAAATCAACAAACAAACAAGAGAAACAAATTGTCTCTGTGAAAACATTTCCATCACTGAAACTGGAGAAAATTACATTTTCTAAATTTAAACAGAAAGACCTCTTTTTGGAACAAGAGACCGCTAATTTTTCTAGAATCATAGAAAAAAAAATTACCTTGTTATGGAGCTCTGGATGTAATCTCATCCAATGCCATTCTCAAAGGGCAACTTTAAAGCTGTACGAGATTGCTCAGGACCTTGTCCAGGCAGGTTGTGAAGATCTCCAAGTAGAGAGATTCCGCGGTGTCTGTGGGAACCCTTTGCCAGTACTTACCCACTCTCTGCTGTTCTGCTCTCTCTTTTCTACTGGAAGCCTACCCAGCAGAGAAAATTCCGATACTTGGGTGGGAAACTAAAGTAAATTATTCTGTGTCTTTTGGAGAATCAGTTTGTAGGAGAACTAGCAGCATGTGGAGTTCAGAATGGGTAGCAGCATGGACTCCTCCTTCCCCTCTCCACTGCCTATAGTGCTGATGGACCTTGGCATCTCTTCTCTGCAACTTCATCTGCCTGACAACGTCACTGCTTCTTAGCACATGTCTGGCACTGGTGGCTTGAGAGTATCACTTTTTTCTAACCAGCACGTGGCTAGCAAACAGTAAAACCTTCAATCAGCATGAATCTGGATGGGGACCTCTAAATATGTCACCATCGTCAAGAAAGCTAATCCTCACTCCTCTTGTCAGACTGTGCAGATGAACCTCAGTGTATTGTCTGTGTGAAGAGACCCCTTTTTGCTTGGTCTCCAAGCATTTGTTCCCTGGACGATAAGAAATTCCCCAGAACAGTCCTGGCGATTTTGTTCAGAAGCAGGGATCCTGGTCTTTATGTTGCTATGCCCAAACTGAATATTGAAAATATCAAGAAAACACTAGAGAGGTGGCTTAGTTTTACAGAATGTATTAACCTGAAACGACCACAGTACCTGAAGAAATAAAACCTTGATGGCTTTCAGGATGGTAAACTGAAATGTTTCACAGTACACTGAATGTCACAGTTGACATAATGTCACCACAGTCTGTGGTGTGATTACAAACTGAATAGTGCAATGGTAACTGACTTTGCTTAAAATGTTATAAAATCACATCCGAGTAGAAATATGTACGCACTTTCCAATGACAAAGATACCCAAGATTTGACCCTAAGCATATCTGATCTTTGCAGAGGGGATGTAGAATCTCTCTTCCTCTCTTTCTCACCTCCATCTTTCCATCTAAAAAACCAAAGGAATAATTCTGCAACAGCAGAAGGGTGTCAATACCTGTGAAACCCTGCTATCTATCTTTTTCTTTTTTTTTAGCACCAGAAATGTTTGGGGTTGTGCCTTTTTTTTTTTTTAAGAACAGCTACATCTAGTGCTCTTGTCCAAGCAAGATTTATTTGCTTGACTGCCTCTTCTGACTACTAATGAGATCTTTGAACATGTGTTCGCAAATTGCCAGGCAGTCTGCTTGAGTGGTCTGAACTGGGGGAGGAGGGGGAAGGCTTGATCACTCTTATCTCTATTGTGTATTCAACAGAGCGGCAATTTATGCACCTAACCTAATGGCTTCTACTGGCAGCAAGTTATGTTGCGTGTGGAATCATATGAACTGTTAAAAAAAAATAATAAGGATTGTACTATAGCCTGTACATATAGATGTACAATAGCCTGCAAATTTTGACCACCAATCAGCATGAATTTTTAAAATACCTTTTTCTGTGTAGTCACATAGCCTATGTAGCACAGAGATTGATCACTTCCTGCAGTGATTGATCACTTCCTGCAGTTTTCTTGTTTTTCAGGTGGGCTTGCAAAGCAGACATTTGAACTTTATTTTTGATGCTATTCCTGGAAAAAGCTGGAATTTTATCTCCAAATCTTTCTATTAACTGTATTTTAGAACAGTTATGTTTTTATGTTAATGATGGAAAATATAGTACAGCGTGCCCTTTGAAGAAAGGGAAACTGAATTTTGTAGTATCTTTGTCCCTAACTTTTGTTGTTTCAAGGTTTTAGCATACAAACAAAGACAGGTTTTTAAAATACTGCCTTCCACTATACAGTTTTGAAGATACAGTGCTATGTTATTTCAATATGCTAAGTTTCAATATAGATTTATTTGGTGGTTCTTGTTTAACTTTTTTTTTCTTTCTTTCTGCCCCCCCCCCCCCCCATCCTCTCAGAACTGTAATATGGGACAAGAATAACATCACTGCGCAGGGCTTCCAGGACATAGCTGTGGCGCTCGAAAAGTAAGTTCTCAGGCAACTGAATGGCTGATGAAGAGTCCAAAGACTTATATCCAGAATGATCTGAGTAGCTGTAGTTCTCACTGCAGTCAATATGATTTGAAGATGCTGAGCGCTCTCAATTTTAAGCATCAGGGTGCTTAATCTAAAGGAAGATGTATGACTTCACATCCTTCAAAAGGATGGGAAAAAGCTCTGTGGCTCTTTCATTCATACTCTCTTATCAGCATTAAGGCCATTGAGTTCTGCTGTTAGCATTAAAATTCTGAATTTGAGAATATTTTCACTTTTCTTCATTCTCTTGTGTTGATAACATGCAGAAATTCTACTCCAGTCAATGAATGAAGTTCTATATAATAACAGAAAATTACTGAAGCATCTCTTTGTCATCTGACTTTTTTTTTCTTTCCCTCAGCAAGTTGAAACTAATAGGGGTGATATCAGGAACTGCAGTTGTTCATCATAATCGCTGTGGTCTGGGTCATTTTGCTTCCCTGAGCTTACTCACAGTTGCAACCTAGTGATAGATGCTAAATGACTTTCATCTCTCTCCATCGCCATCAGATTTCTCTATATGTTGTAATTACTTTTTTTAAGAGGGAAAAATTACAGATTTAAATTAAGCAGCAGTTGTTTCATGTCATTAAATCCCTCAGAGAGGAACAAAGGCTCTCTTTAGAAGGTCAAGGTAATGTGCAATTGCTAGTTTCTAGATATGATGTCTTGTAAAACTGTATAACTGTTTAGGGAAGCATCTTAACCTTTGAAGGCGTCATAAGGCTACAGCTTATAAAGTTATTTGTTTTATGAAACTGTTGTAGTTTATGTGCTTGGTTTCAAAATGAATTCAGTTGCACTGATGGCGGAAATTATATAAATGATGTATAATTAAGCAAATCATCTTGGAGTGATTCTGTTGATAGTAGTGAATAATAATTTGCAAAGGTTATTTGTCAGCTTGCAGGCATTTCTCTTTTAGAGAGCAATAGCATGTACTTTTCTGAGAAAGTCTGGTAGAAAAGAAAATGTGCATATTTTATGGCTAGCATCAACTTTTCTATTCTGAAGTGCTTGGATAAATAAATAGAAAGGAGGGGGGAATCCTAAGGCAAAAGCAGATCATCTAAGCAGAAAAAAAAAGAAATGCTGCAGATGGTCATGTGACATTGCACTTTGTTGAGGTGATGTCTTATTTATTTAGCTTGGAAGCTGAGGTCATTTTATGTCTCCTAAAATTTTAAAAGTGTTAAAACCATTGATAATGTCACAAACTAAGCCACAAGCAACAATGGTTTCAACTTGCAAGAGAGGGTCTGTCAATACTGGCTGAAAACAATTAGCCCTTAAACAATTTATCTCAAAGACATATTGAGAACATCCTTCACCATATGTTTCCTAAAAATACATGAAACCATCAATATTCTGTAGGAAAGAATTGTTGCTCAAAATGGAATGCAGTACACTGAAGGTGCTTGGGGGTATGTATATTGGGTGTGTTGTTTTGATTTTGTTCTTAAGAAAAATAGTCCTATACTAAACCGCAAAAAAGAAGAAAGCTAGGCTTTTGTAGTATGAGGAGGAGGGTGTGAGGAGAATTGGGAGGTATTGTAAGAGATTTTAAAACAGGCTGAAATAATCTGAAGGTTGTTTTTTCCCCTCCTCCCATCTTTTTTTCATCTGCCTAAAGTTGTATGAAAATGCTATTCCTGCAAGGGAATTCCAGGAGCACGGCTGTTGGCTGAGCTGCCCCAAGGGTGTCCCAGCCAGCTGATGTGAAATGCCCAGAGGATCTTCTGCAGAGTCCAGTACACGTATCAGTTCAGGAAAACATTTGAGAATAGTGGGCATCCTATTCAGCCTGGCCATTAAACAGACATTTGTGTCTCTAACTGTAATATGAAAATAAGCATGTGCTTGTGTGCTTTGCAGCCTAGAGCCTACTCTGTCCTAGAACTGTACAGTCTTGCCCCCTATTCATTTCAAAAAGATATTTTTTCTGCATGACCTGACTGAAGAAATAGCTCAGGTTCTAAAATTTGCTGGGAAATGCTGGGATTTGTTAGAGAGCTAGGAATCCTTCCCTTAGCAGTGACATGACATTCACATATCCAAGCCTGCAAAACA
>VXBL01002095.1:201442-271855 GCA_013400195.1 Aramus guarauna | reverse complement strand
AAAAAAAAGGCAGTAAAATCATCACTCTGCAGCACTGTGTCATGAGAAGTAACGTTATGAAATGTAGGACTGTTGTCACACATGCTGTATGTAAAGGAAGAAGCAGAGGGGTTTGAGACATCCTTTCCAGTCTGAGTGCCACTCTGAAATTTAACATCCTTTTAATGTAGGTATTTTGTCAAGAGTATTAATGTGTTATGTAATTACTGGATTATTGAGTTGGTAGAGAAATGTTCTCTGTTACAAGAGACAACTGGAGTTTAATAAAATGAAGAATGGAGGAATATTTTAGACTTCAAAGGAAAGAGAGAAAAATGAAGTGTGAAGATAAATGTTGCTCTGATGATCACAGTTGAAGAGCGAGCTTTAAATTCTTGATTTTTTGCCCCTAAGAGCTGGTTAATTCTGAGATTAAAATAAGGTAGCATTCCGATACAATGCTGTCTGTCTGGAAGGAAACCAAGTAGAGAACCTTCCTTAGGGTAGTGGTCTTTTAAAGTTCTGCTTCTGTGACTGAGTGTCCAGGATATCTCCTTGCCTTTCATTCCCCCCCCGCTTCGTCTGTGTGTGTGAGGGAGGGTGCACTAAGCCTTTGACTAAATTGAATTTAGCATATAATTACTAGCATGAGAGCTGGCAATTATAATTTCAATGAATGTGATGTATTAAATGTCAAACAGCTGCAGAGATCCTTGGAAATCTACCTTTGTTTCTTTTTAACTAAATAAATACCCCACCTGCCAGGTAGTAGTCAGGCAATCAGCAAGTTCTGTAATTAGTATCTGTCTTTGAGCACAGTATCTTTGACATTTAAACATTGTCCCCATGCTGGTGGACAGCCAATTATTTGCTGTTTAGTATTACATGAGGACGCATAACAGGCTCTGCATAGTAGGCACGGTACTTTTGAAGGATAAGACAACCAGAAGGAAAAGTTAATTTTCCGTCTGTGATGCAGTAGGCAGTTGGAAACTGTGGAAGGACAGGGACCTTGCTGATTCCACATGAGTAACTGCCACTGACAGCTATACAGTGGCATGTTTACGTAGGGGAAGAAACGTAGAAGTCTTCCATTATCATGTAAGGTAAAATGTTGGGGAGTATTAATGAGGAATCGATGTGGTTAGCAGTTCTAAAGACTGCTGTCCTTCAGGGAGTGGTGTTTCTTGTGGCTGAGCAAATGGCAGGACAGGAAGTGAAAGAACCTTGGAGGTTCACAGCAGTTCAGGAGTCTCCTGTTGGGGTTAGTGCAGTTAGTGAGGGATGGGCCCAGCGAAGTCCATGGATTTGACTCAATTGAAATTATCAGCTTTAGAGTGCTCAGAAA
This sequence comes from Aramus guarauna, assembly GCA_013400195.1. Classification (NCBI taxonomy): domain Eukaryota; kingdom Metazoa; phylum Chordata; class Aves; order Gruiformes; family Aramidae; genus Aramus; species Aramus guarauna. The sequence goes on along the minus strand of VXBL01002095.1, from coordinate 270,528 downwards.
TAGAGTTCCAACCATATTTATGAAGCTCTGGATGGAATAGGAACAGACGGTTAGTGGGACGTTTGCAGGCAGCTGAAGGAGGAGGAAGAGATGTTTGCAGGAAATTAAGGCTAATTGAAAATAGGCAGAAGAATTTCCTTTCCAGGTTTTAAGAGCTTCCTGCTCTTTTTGTTTTCGTTTATTCAGATCTGAAGGTGTGTGGACATACCACTGCATGTAGCATTCTAGGTTTAACTGTGTCACGTTAGCCAAGTCATGTTCTCGGAGTTTAAATACAGTTTTGACTCAAAACCAAAACCCTATCTTTATTCTCATACCGCAGCAGATGGACAAAGCGACGGAAATATTTTGCAAACAAATAAGTAAAACGCAGGGAGCAATTGTTTGCATAAGGCAATGTGGAGATGCTATGCTTGTTTTGTCAGCTTTTATTAAATATTCAGCAAGTGTCTTCAAATTATTGTAAACATGAGAAGTTATTAAATAGTAAATTTTCAAAACTCAGTCTCTTAGTCGCTATCTATCATTTTCTGAATATTTCCATTTAGACTTAGATCTGATAAAATTGCCAGCAGGCACTGACACTCCCCCTTATGTTTTGATATAGGAAAAAGTAATTCAACCTTGCGCACAAAGGTGCAGACAACAGCTAGGCCTTTAAGTGACAGCCACTGGGCACTGGCCACTTAACTGCAATTTTTGCTTTTCCAAATCTCCACCTCTATGTAGTGGCAAAGAAGAATTAGCAGCAAAAAGAGCATGCGTGCCTTCCGTTAGTCCACTTACAAATGTGAAAAATAGGTTCTTGGTACCTTCCATGGACAAGCTAGATGCATCTTATTTCTCCCTTCTGGTTTATTCTTCATAAAGAGATACAATAATTAGGTTCACTTTTACTATTAAAAAAAACCCAACAAAATCCTTTTATTTTATTTTTCTTTAGGAATTATACTTTGAGATTCATGCCTATACCGATGAATGATGCTTCCCAAGCACTCAAAACAAATCCCGAGAAAACAGAAGAGGCACTGCAAAAGGTATTGCATATACCACCGCCAATGTAGAGAAATAAAACCACTAAAAATAAAGTAATAATTTTAAGTGCCTGTGATTTCATGCTTAGCTGAGCAAGAATTCTAGGCTAGATTCACTGATTGTTTGATTTGGATGGGCATACATGTGGTAATCATGTGCTGCAAGAGCATGTAAGGGTTTTTATTCCAAAGAATGGTTGAAGTGAAGGCTGATGGAACGCGATGATGTAGTATCAAAAAGCCATAACTAAATCAGTGCTAGCTAGACCTTGTATTGCTGTATGCATGACTATGGAAGGGAGAGTTAGAAACTGGCACGTTTGCTACGTATGTGCTTGTGTGGATTTCCACATGCATAGAATTATTGGTATGCATTTTTGGGGGGGCATAAAAAGTATAGTCAGTGCTGTACAAGACAAAGGATGCTCCTTAATTTGGGGGAGGATAAAAACATTTACTGCCTGTGTTTTATATTGTACGTATAAAATTCACACACTGTGTTGCCCTAAGTAAACAACTGTACCAACGTGTTCTTTTGGATGAAGAGGTGTTGACAGTATCTGTAGCTGTTCCCCTTGCATGAGTTATAAAACTCCCAGCTGAGTTTTAGTATGGTAAATCTTGCGAGCTCCAGATGAGCCTCCTTCTCCATCAGAAAGCATACCATTCACATCTCTTTAATGAGTAGTTTTCCTTCAGCAAGGATAAGGTCATAAAAACCTTATAAATAGTTCTTACAGATAACTGTGATTGAAAAGCAAATGCCTATCATCCTTATTAATAAAGAAATTTTCAGTAAAGTGATTCTCACAGAAAAAAAAGTGCCAGTAGTTAGTGCCTTTTTCTTTGATGCATGAAAATGATCGAAATTCTGCTTTAAAACATCTGAATCATGGGGAATGGGCATATTTCTTACATCTTGTTTAATATAATTGTAGATATGTTCATATCTAGAATGATAGATGCATCTCTGAAAAAAAATGTCAAGCTTCTTGCCATGGGGATTTAAATTCTATGTGTTAATTAGGCACTACATACAAAGAGCATTTTGATTTATTCATTTCAAAGTTGCTAAAACTGTTTGGCCCTGAGTTTGTTTTAACATGTATGGTTCAGTTCAGGCTTTCTTTACACAACACAAGGCAGTTCTCTCCAAAAAAAAAAAAGTTAACAGTCTTGGGAGCTGTGCTGTGAACACAGCTAATTCCATGCACATAGGAATGCCTGCCTGCACGAACTGAGCCATCATGCCTGGTGCAAGGACGCCTGAACTGACCAGCTGATGTCTCAGGAGGGTCCGTAAGCTTCAGCACACCACAGCTTGAGTACTATGAGAGTGCTCCTGGCCCTGGTCCAGCACCAGATGGACATAGCAGCTAACCTCCTGAGCTCCGGTATCTCTGCAGCACACTTCTTACAGTGGGGGCAAACTGGATAAACCCTGCGTTACTGTGGGCCATGGTCAGACTGTCCCAGTTCTTGCTGGTGATGCAGGTTTAGACATGACCATTCCTATTAGTCTCTGCCTCACAACCTGCTGGCCACCCCAGCCATACTTTTCCCCTCTCTTCCTTTCATACCAGATCCATCACCTTTGATGAACCTTGAACAGTTTATTAGTAGGGTTTTTTGACCTGACTAAGTTTGATAGAGCCGGGTCAGGGGGGATATTCTATGTGCCATTAAACTGGCTTGATGGTAGATGTTTACTGCTGGTGACAGTTGTGGTAGGCTGTGTCCAGCGGCTGTGAGTAGGAATCACTTGTCTTTGAAGAGCACTAAGGTACTGCTTAGCTTTAAGTAACTTTTGAACTGGGGCTCCGGTATCAGTTAAGTACTTTTAGCCATTTTATCTTCTCTCCAGAACATACTGCTATTCAAATCTGTGTCCTTGCAGCAGACTGAATGCATCTAAAGAAATGAATCAACTATCTTGTGTCATGTTCTCCACACAACACTTTATGTGTAGAGTCTCTTTAAATATTTCTCAAACCTGGATCTACTCCTTTGTCAGTGTAATTTACTAAATTCTTCAAAACAGAAGACTAATTCAGAAAACACTGGCAAAAGCACAGCGTTTAATGATGTTTCACTAGTCAGCGAGTGAATGAATATTGGCCAATGTGATTATTAAGCAGAGACACACAGAATAAGGTTTGCAAGTAACAAACTTAGGCAGTTTTTCCTGTCAGACCCCATTTCTGACATAGCAGCGAAATGGAAAGCGAATTACGATGTAGAGAGTCGAATCAGTTTCCTAATCTGGCTTTGTTTTTTAGATAGAAAACTACTTGCTTCGTAATCACGAGACCAGAAAGTACCTACAGGAGCAAGCGTACCGGCTGCAGCAAGGCATTGTCACTAGTACCACTCAGCAGGTGAGAACTTGTTCCTTATTGGTACTTCTTGACATCTAAAATCTGCCTGGAGACAGAGTTCCCTCTCATTCTGTCAGCTTAAAGCAGAATGTGCCTTGTGGGTGATACTTCGTTTCCCAAGAAGTAATAATTATCAATGATAATATTTTTGGAAGGAACAAAAAGAGCTTTTGTGAGAGGGAGGTCTTATGTATGGTAGTACTGTGTAGAGAAAGACACAAACTATTTCTGAGTGAACTGCTGTTGGAAGCAGGAACAGTTCAGTTCATTCATGTTCAGGAGCCTGACTTTTCCGCAGGCTCTCATCAGTGTGACAAACATCATCGTGAGGCTGTGCCGCTTCTGGTGTCTGAGTCAGTTCCAGTCTCTCTGCCTAGCACTGAGCAACCATGTAAACATGCCCTTAGGTACCACCAGACCAAGTAGCATTAGAGAGAATAAGCCATCATCTACCTTACACCTTCAGAGCTGCTGGTATCGTGGGAAGGTTTACTTGGAGGGAGGGAGGAAAGGAAGGTGGAAGTCTTCTGTGCTGTTTATAGTCTGGACAGCTGAAAAGGCTTCCTGTCCAACACAGCCCAAAATCTCCCTTGAAGCTGGGAAGCTTTTCTGTTTTGTCAACCATTACCAGGTTTCCTAAATGCCACATGTGGTTCTGGGTTTTTGTTGTTTATTTTTTGTTTTCCTTTCTCTTGAGAGGACTACAAGCATTTTCTGTGGTAGCTCACTATTCTCTCTGTTCTAGTGCATTTCTTGCCAGTACTCCTCAAGGCTGTTCAAGGTGGTATAAGCAGAATAAAACTTGTCACAGCCTTTGTTTTAAATTTGCTTTCATGTTTGTTTGTAGCAGTTGAGTTCCCATGCAAATGGGAAACTCCAGCAGACAGGAGAGGAATATGTGTTTCGCTCTTCAGCTGAGTCAATGAAATTTCTCTCTGTTCTCTGTATATTTTATTTTTTTTGGTGAATCTTAATTCAAAGTGACCTTTTTCTACCTGTGTTATTAAAATTTAATAGGACAGAGTTTTATTACCAGAACCTGAAATTATACTGTAACCTCTCAACAGAGAAAATGGTGTGTGGAGATGCACTGGCACTAAAAACTGCAAGAACAGCATCACTTTTTTTTATTTTAGAAATTTATCCATTCCAATGCCACCTTTTTTCCCTGTGTTAATAATCTCCATATGAATTAAGTTTAGATCTTTTTATAGCTCGGTGATTTTAGTTGTGCTTTTCTCCAACAACCACACACACTCCAGGTTTCAGTAAATGTAATTTATTGTTATTTTGAAGTAAAATTACTCATTTCTGTATTTAATTGTCTATGGATTTTAAAAACAGCTTCAAAAGAGAACTGGAAAAGTTTTTCTCTAGTTAGTATGGTGGAATTGCATTATTATTCCCAGAGTGTTTGTTTTTTGTGTTTTGTTGTTGTTTCGGGTTTTTTTTTTTTTAGTCCAGATGTCCCAATGAGACTTTCCACTGTCTAATAATTAATTAGCTTTTTGTACTTATACAAAAATCCACCCAAAACCCTTTGAAGAGGAAGAGTCATGCGGAACAGAAAAGGAGCATGCTGTGAAATTATTTCAGTTCTCATTGCTAATGATACAAGATGCCAGAACCCTAGACTTCATAAGATGATGATATGTGCACTCAGATGTTGCTTCAAAATGTCAAATAGCCAGTTCTAGTGAATGCTGTGTGGGCTGATAGACTTGTAACTATTCCATCTCCCTGCCCTGAATATCTTAATCAAAACTGACTATATGTCAGGCATTCTTATTGGTATGTACCACCTGCCCTGTATTTGCAGCATGTTAAATGAATTGTGTTGCAGATACAGATTAAGTTCAATTTATCCCACTGTGAAAGGTCTGATGGAAACTTCTGCTTTGGTAGTTATAGTTCCCTTGCAACTAGGAATATTTATATTTTGAAAGAATACCCCAGAAGCCTGCATCATTGCTTTTTACTTACACAGGAGAAATCTGTGTTGGTTTTTGTTGAATGGATAGTGACAGAGCTTTGTTTTACTGTCTGAACTTCTTAACAATTCAGGAATCTTCACAGCTAAGTGTTAGCTATTTTGACAACGTTTTCAGCATTAAACTTGCTCCAAAAAAACAGAACAACATTTGAACTGGATAACTTGGTTATTTGCAGTTATCCTGGAGGTAACTGTGGGAGAAATACTCCAAAGCATTTATTTGTTTTTAATGGTAAAGTTTTATTTATTTTTCCAATGTTTAGATGTGTTTTTATGAGATACAATGCTTTCCTTCAGTAGCATTGATATACCTCCAAGCTCTGAGCATGCATTTCCAGATGGATATATTGTCACTACAAATCTTATCACACTACTATTGATTGGCTACCTGGACTGAATTCAGTTTGGGTTTGACCAACATGCCGATGTTTTATCTTTTCTATTCCTTTTGTTCAAGTAGATGATTGACAGAATATGTGTAAAAGTGCAAGATCATCTCAACTCTTTAAGAAGCTGTGGTGTGGATGCTGTACAGGAAGATGTCAAATCTGCAGAACGTCTCATGCGGGATGCTAAGAACTCCAAAACGGTAAGCCTTTCCCAGCATACTGGTAATACTGAGAGCAGTTCAGTGTGAGCTTGCAGCTTTTCTCTTTTTGGGGAATTAAAATAACTGTGTGTCACAAAAGAGTGTTTTCTTCAGATGTGGGTAGTATTAAAAATGAGAATTCTAATTTATAAAGACTTTGATTTAGCAGAGATATCTGTCTCCTATTTGTCCAGATTGGAAGACAGGTAGTGATGAGCCTACTTTCCAAAGATACTCTTTCTGTCTTACAGCTGTTACCAAATCTGTATCACCTCGGTGGAGCTTCTTGGGCAGGAGCAAATGGTTCACTCTCCAATCCAATCCAAGAGACGCTTGAATCCATGGCTGGAGAAGTCACAAGGGTTGTGGATGAGCAACTTAAGGTCTGTGGATAGATGTGTTACCATCTCTCACATGCGTAAATAACTAAACCTGGTGTGCCACACGTTTTTGTATTTTACTTCTCAGTATATTTGTACATAACTGATCTTTTCATTATTAGTTTGTCATAACTTTGTGCCTTATTATCTGGATACTTGCCTAGTTGGAATGAAAAAAATTGCTTTAGGGTTTGCAGTGGGCAGAGGGAGCATATACTGTTTATTATCATCTTATTTTATCTTCTAGAAGGGGAAGACTTGTCAGTTGCTCCTTAGGCCCTTAATAAAGGCATCTCTCAAGCACCCTAAGAAGTCTCATGTCCTGGAGAAAACTACTCACTAGTTCAGGTATCCCAGTGGAATGAAAAGCTGCTTTTCTGTAGACTCCATTGCAGATTTTTTTTTTTTTTTCCCCCTAGTGACCACTTTTGAAACTGGTGCAGAGTTACCACTTTAACTGCTTGGTTTGGATAACTTGTATGTATTGAGAGTGCCCCAAGAATTAGTGCAGGCAGCTTTACAGGAAATCTTTTCACAAGTTTCCTGTCAAACCTCAGTTCTTGAAATAGATGTCATTGATCTGTAAATACTCTCACCTGTGTGTTCAGCCAGCTCTTGCTCAGAAAGTTCTACGTTCAATTATGTTAGATCTTACTGTATAATAAGCAAGGAATAGTCATCCATACAGCATGTGCAAAGGTATCAGTCCAGGAAGAAGTCATGGTGGGGAAACTTTAACAACTGTTGGAATCCGTATGGAAGCTGATGAATTTAAGAATATGGTTCTGAGGTGATTCAGGTCTAAGCTACCTTGCCAGTGCTTTGCTATGTTTAAACTTATCAAACAATCTGAAAGTGAAGGTTGAACTTTCAGTTGAAACAACACCAAAATGTTTTGGTCAGTGGGAATGTAATGAAGAACAATAATACTACTGCATTACTAATTACTTTTTCAAAATTAAAAAGTTGATGAGGAGGAAAATGGTGCTGAATTTTTAGTATCTTCCTTTCCCCATTATATGAAATAAGGTGAAGATTCTTTATCACCATTTTAATTTCTGCAGATATGAAAGTGATTTATCCACAAGATTCTTCCCAGTGGAGCTTCTAGGCTATTATTGGGATGGGAATAGCCAGGTCAGCCCTTAGTGCGGGGCTTATATGCTTAAATCAGTCCTGTGCATTTTGGAGAGTCTTATAGAAGGGGGTGGGGGGAAAGCCTCTTTAGCATTTGTAAAGTTATTTATAGTTCCTGGCATAAGATTGAGTTAATGAGTCTTCCATTTATGCTTTTACACATTTACAGCAAAAGGCACTTTAGCTCAACCATTCTAATTTTTACATTTACTTTTGATTTGTGTGGCGTTAAAGTTTAAGTGCCTTACAAAAAACTATAAAGTCGTAATGCTCTTTGTATATTGTAACACTCATTTTTATTAATTTTACAGTCAAGGCTGAAAGGTTTTCCTTTAAGTTCTATGGTGTTGTACTTTGTGTGAAGGAGAAAATGTTGAACATGGATTAGGGTTTTTTTCCCCCAGTTGTTTAGGTCAATTCAAAACATCATATGCACCTTATTATTTGTGAAGATAGATAAGGGAGCTCACATAAGTACAGTTCTTTTTGTAATTGGAGGGGAATAACATCCTGTGTGCTGTAAATGGAGTTTTGATTTTTAGCTTCCATAGCAACCCGAGCTGATTCTAGAAAGAAGTGTTTGGAAATTGGGTAAATTCAATGAATGCTCTTCAGGCAGATAGAGGTTTTTTGGGTTTGGGGTTTTTTTTAACCTCAAAGAAGGGGAGAGGGGGAAGGAAGAAGTTAGAATAAAGAAAAACAACTTCCTGGAGTCACTTGAGTTGGCCAAAGAAGAAATTACAGCAAGGCCCTTGCATTTCTCGTCTCCTGCTGGTGTCACTGTGGACACACAGAACCCAGAGATGCTTTATTCAGTTGGCAAAGGCCCAAGGGAAAATCATAGGTAAGATAAATGGTGCTTAGGCAGGAGAAGAGTGGTTTGTAAGGACAAGGGTGCTTGAACTATTCCTCCTAAATTCCATCCCTGTGCAAAGGGTTTGTTGGCTCCATCACCTGTTCCATTTTTTCATTAGACACCATCATTCTCCAGTCCTTTTACTCACTGTATCTTTCTCCTGCAAGTTGAGTCATTAGTTGTGGGCAGGACTTTGTTCTCTTCTTTCTGCCTGCCTGTTGACTGGCACTTGTGGCCTTGTGACTGAAATGTTTGCCCTTCCACAGTCAATATTGGTAGCTGTGAGTTTCTGTCACTGAAAGGTTTTGGGATGGAAGGAGGGGGTGAGAAAAGGTTTCTGTAGATGTGATAATAGTCATGTGAAATCAACAGTTGAAATCCACCACTGAAGGAATTATGTTCAATTGTGCACTTAAAGAAGAGATCCAAACTCTATTTAACTTTTAAATTGCATGTTCTCTGAGTATTTTGAGTAAAAATTAAATTTTGAAATTATCAGGTAAGGTCTTTACTCTTTCCTCCTACTTCCCACTGACACCTTCAAGCAGCATTTCTTCACGCAATCCTTTTTGAAAGACCATGCTTAGACTGCAATTGTAATTCAACATAGCAAGTCTTTATAACTTTTATGATTGTGATCCATCAAGGCTGAGTGTGATTTTTTTCAAGGTAGACTACACAGTTGCACCAGTGAGTAAATGCCATGGGAAAAAAAATGGATGTGTCAGAAATTTTCATTAGCAGTTTACCTGGCACATTTGTCTCTACCGTTGAAATTCTTCATCCTCCACATGGATATGGCCACGAGGGCATGAAAGGCTCTTTGTTAGTGTTACAGCCCCAGAATCTGCTTGGGGATTGAAGGGGGGAGGGCAGGAGGAGTCTTTAAAGTGCAGAGAGCTTGGGAACCCGGAAACAAGCTCCATGTTAGCTATAATGGCAGTTGTTCCTTACACCTGTAAATCACGTGCTGCAAAGATCAGACTTCCCTGTATGCTGTGGCTGCTTCATGCTGCTCTGTCGTCCTTGTGAATCTACACTTAAAAATCAGTCAGCTAAGAGCTACGGGCTGGAAGGTGCTGCTTTGAATCATTAAAATTATTATGCATTAATGGTATTTTTGTTTCTTACTCAATATCTACATATGAGAATTGCCAGATATGGTAGGGCTATGCAAAGAGAAAAAAGCTCTGATAAGATGGAGTTCAGCCTGCGGTCACTTACCTGTGGATTGGATTGAGAAGAAAAAGGAAATGAGTAGAGTTTTCAAGGGGTGCAATTCATTATTTTTGTACAAATTTGAAGCACCTAGGTTAGTGCTAGCCTTAATGAAACTATGATTTTGTTTCTTTTTTTATTTTTAAATACCTTTTTCTGCTTACTTATCAAACTTCAGCTTACTGGAGGTGACGTGGCCCATTTCAGTAAACTGGACTCTGTACTGTTCTGTTCTTCTCTTCCTCCCACCTTCCTTAGGATTTTGAAAAGCTGCTCAAAAGCTGCATGTGACATGGCGTATATTGAAAAATCTGACATCATCTACTAGTTGCTGCTTTCCCCACTTGTTTAGTGGATTCAAAGTTGGGGGAAATGGGTCTTGCACATACACTGAAGTGTGAACCTTAGCTTTAATTTGTAAAATGCCTTTTATATTGCAGCTGGATTGCAAAATGGATTGAAAATTAGGAAGAAAAATAGTAAAAATTACAAGTCTTAAAATGTCATAGCACTATGCACCAGAACAATGCTGTGATCTTCCAGCTAATGAAAAGCTCTATACCTGATGTTAGCTTTTGCTTACTGTGCTGCAGACGCTCCTTGAGTCTATGGTGGATGCGGCAGAAAACCTTTGCCCAAATGTAATGAAGAAAGCTCGCATCCGTGAAGACCTGATTGAGGCTAGCACTGAGAAGATTTCCATTCCACGAACTTTTGTGAAAAATGTCCTCTTGGAGCAATCTGGAATTGATATCCTCAATAAAATTAGGTACTTTAGAAGACTAATCTAACAAAATTGGTTATAGCATTTGGATTTTGGTTTGCACGTATGTGTGTTTGCGTAGTAGAAGATTTTTGGAATGCTTTTGTGACTCACAAGAAACCATTATTAAGGCATTCAAAGAGCAGGAAGTTGTCCTACAGGTCTGGTGAACTTAATTCAGGAGATTGAAATATTTGGAATCTCCAAGGGTGTTAACTTGATCATTAATGCATGTGCTTTGGTTTTATTTAGTAAGAGTTTTGGTTTATGGTACACAAATAACATTTTCATGACTGCTACGTTTTTTTAAACCTATTGATGTTCTCAGGTAACACTGAATTACTGTAATAGAAGGAAATTGCACTTACTTGCTTTGAGTGTTAGCAGTGCTTTGTCTGTTGCTGCATTTGGTCTTGTCCTGTAGCTGTAGCAATCACTTTAAACCTTTTAGCTTGTGTGGGAGTTCTGCACAGCAGACAGACATACTTTAAAAAATGGAAACTTGGATATTCAAACTACAAACCTGGAGCAGAAACAGCTACCCTAAACAACTCTTAGTTTGCTCTTTTAAAAAAGAAAAGGGGAACGGGGGGGAAGTGAGGCTTTTAACTGACCTTTTACTGCATCTTTTTTTCATATTAAGTATATACCAGAGAATATATTTATGCAGTATAATGTGGTTGACCTGTACTTAAACCTTTGCAGTTGCCATCATTTGGCTAAGGAATCCATTCTGCTTGATGGAAAAGCATGTCATTTTGCATTGTGATGCTAATATCTTTGCAGAAGAAGAAAACAGTAAGAGGTAGGAATTAGTTTTGCAGAGTGCAGCAAAATTGGCAGGAAAAGGTGTTAAAGGCTTTAGCTATGCCTTCAGAGTGTTTAAAGTGGTTCAGGGAGTGAGTTTTCTTCACTTCAGTCCTAACAAACAAATCCTGACCCTGAGACAACAATAATGCCCCTTCCACCTGTAGAAGCTGCGACTGTCAGTGGGGTGAAGGTGCCACACTGTCACCTTTCCTGCCTTATATTATTTGAAATTAAAATGTAAGTAACTGAGGGAAATCCCTTCACTCTGATTCTCTTCCTACTGTGGCTTGGCCACCATTCTGCCTCCCTATGAGTTGCATTACCTTTCCAAGGAGTTTCTTACCTTTTTCCCCAGGCTTTCTGCAGCAGTAGTGGTAGCCCCAGATAGAAATAGATTTGTTAATCCAATGTAACTCAGTCCACACAAAACCTTAAAACAAAATCATGTTACTTGCTAGCAAGTGTCAGTTGAAGCAGTTGGCCTTGAAACTGTAGAGGCGGGAGAGATGGTGTGTTGGTGTTCCATGTACATCAGTGTAATGGGAAGGGCTGACACAAAGTTCTGGAGACAGAAAGTGGTTACCTAGAGCAAAAAGAGCAAGCAAAGTTGTGATGGCAAAGACTGGAGAAGCAACATTGTACAGTTGCCCTTCAGCTGACAGACAAGCACAAAAAGGAGTTGAGGAAATGAGTGGATTGTAGTTGTTCCCTATAGTACTGTTAAACAGACAGCACCGTCCTAATCCCATTCATCTGAGATTTGTGTTTCTCTGACTTCAGTGGCGAAATGTTCCTTACTGAGTTTCACATGTGGTTTCTATTCAGCACTCTTAGCCAGATGTTTTCATTTCAGCTCTTAGAAAAATTTTAGAAGCAGGTTAAATATGGTACAGAGGCTCTTGTGTTTATTGTGTGATTCATAAGTTTATTTCTGAAACCTGCAGTCATGTATCCTGACACCCTCTAATGTTTTATTTTAAATAAAGTGACAGCACTCTGGATAATCGTTGTACTGTTGAACGTGTAATAAAGACAAAATTCTCTTAGTGAATTAAAATTGTCTCGTTTTTAATCCTCACACAGTGAAGTAAAGCTGACAGTGGCTTCTTTCCTGTCTGACCGAGTTGTAGATGAAATCCTGGATGCACTTTCCCATTGCCATCACAAACTGGTGAGTATTTGCATGGTTGATATCTGAATATGCTGGTTATGTTAACAATGCCATTACATTTATAACTTGTGCAGTTTCTCCTTAGCACAGCTGCATTTTGAAATTGGTCTTACTTTCATTGGCATCACTGACATGATGTGAAATTTGATCATGGGACTCTTGCCTCTTTGCTTTAAGGAGTATACAACCTTGGAAGAGGCTGCATTATATATTTGTCTTATTATCTTTTGCACTATTTTCAGATCTAAAACTAAAAATACTATCAGGATGCAACATTGAGTCACTAGTTAAGAACAGTGCCAGTAGTTGTCCTGGTGAGATAAGGGTTGGTTGCTCGTGAGATGAGAGGTAAAATTTCATTCTTTAGAGAGAGACTGTTGAGACCTTGTTCCCTGAATGAATTCATCTTGAGGCTACTTCAGAACGTAGGTATAAAGTTTGAAGAGAAAGGAATAGAAACAGAGGAAAGGAAAGGAAAGGAAAGGAAAGGAAAGGAAAGGAAAGGAAAGGAAGCAGTTTGTTATTTGAAGGTGCTGAGCTGTCAGGGGAGAGAGTTATTTATTATAAAGGTACTTGCTTCATCAAGAGTAGAAGAAATAAACAACTGTGTATCTACAGGAAAACATTTTGATTTCTAATGCAATGGGCCTCTGTAAGGAGAATCCAGTACATTTGGGTTTTTTAAAGAAGCCATTTGGGTGGTCATGCTCCTGATTGAAATTGCTCTTCATTCCTATTTGAAACTTCTCTTATTTCAGCTTGCAATCATGAGTTTATTCAAATGCTTTTCCCTACAAGATAAGGGAACCATATATATTTCTCTTTATTTTCCTCTCTGTGAAAGTCTACATACACAGAAAACAAATCGCTCTTTTCTTTGCTTTTTCCCTCTCTTTTTTTTTTTTAAAAGAAATTAAAAGACTGGGTTATTTGAGGGTGTGTCTTCATGCTACAGAGCAGCATTGTGTAAAGATACAACCTCTGGTCTCAGGAGCTATGTAGCAGCATCAGCCTGCTGTGTGAGTGGCCACGTTAATTAGCTCCACTTGGTCCTGGAGCAGGCTCAGCTGGCATCAGTAGTGGGCTGGCTCTGTCCAGGGATATTGCACAACTTGGACATACCCTGACTCTTACACAGTCAGTCATTTTCTCCAGCCTTTGAGTCACTTCAGTAACAGTCCTCTGCACTTCCTCCAACTGTTTTAAAAGCCTCTTTTAAAATTATGGTCCCCAGAACCAGACAGACTACTCCAATTTTTTAACCAACACCGTATATAGGAGTGAAATTGTTTTTCTCCTGATATTCTTTACTCCTTGTATTTGCATAATGAAGGAGATAACAATTCCTTCCTTTGGTCAGAGTTTCAGTTGTAACTCATTTTCAGGACTGGATTTGGTAGATCTCCATCCCAGTAATGGCTTCTGGATGCTTGTCACTCACTGCTCTTTACGATTGTATCCATCACGAATTGCCATGCTCTTAGTTCCTAAGGCCTGGTTGTCTGTACGTTTGATTTGAGTTGATTTACTTTGTGATCCATTTTGGCCTTCATTAGTAACACGTCCCTTTCACTGTTTAACTCTCCCTTGTTTCTGGTAGCTGCAGATTATTTCAGATAGTATAGCACTGATGAAAACATTGAAGAGTATGGAAGTAAAAAATGCTGGTGGAGCAACTCCTGTCTAATTTGTCAGTGTTAATCTTCAACTGACAGCTACAATCTGAGAGCTGGCGGCTAGTTCTTAATGTTAATGCAGCAAAGATTAAATGCACTGATACAGTTCTGTGCCAGCTCTTTAAATTGGAGTGTCACGTACGACTAATTCAGCCACCTACAAATGTCTATGGATGTTGGATTGAGGCAGTAGTGTTTGAGGCAAATTTGAGAAATAAACCTGGTTTGACAAGACCTGCGTTTGCCTAATGTGGTGATTATTATTCTAGCCATTTTGGTATGATTAAAGACAAATCTAACAGCTCTCCAGTTGTTTTTCCTGATTGTGAGCTACAATTGTGAGCTACAATTTACTCGTCTGTTTAGCCTTTTTTATGGTTAACAAAACTACAATCCGCTGGTTATCCAGAGTCCTGCTGATGTTAAGCAGTGGACAATAGCTCTCCCTAGCTGCCTCTTTGAAAGCTTATGTGACTAACTGCTTTGGGCCAGCTGATCTTAAAACACTCTTAACAGATTTTATTCAATATTGTCTTTAGTTGCCAACAGAACTAGAAAGTATTTCATAATTTTCCTGACAACATGAGCCCACTCCATTCGAGTACAATCCCGGATGGTTTATGTAACATTCTCTGTTCTTACTAACAGTCTTTGCTATGCAGGTCTAATAAGGGATTTTATTATTGTTAGAGTTTTTTCTCTCTGATACGTTAAAAAAATCCCATGGATCTATTACTAATGATTTTTTTTTCCTATTTATGGTAATTCCTACCTATTTCTTCAGTGAAACAACTGAGGTTTTTAACAAAGCCATCCTGGTTTTTGAATAGGGGATGATAACATTTTGGCTATCTAATAATTATTGAAATTATATTATCTGAAACTGTACATGTCTTTGTGTTATTTAATTCAAAAAATAGTCCAAAACAAAGCTTCTCTTCCACCCCTTTATTTTCTTAATAATAAAGATGGGACGAATACCAAGGAAGCCCCGTAAGACTAGTATAAGTTAAAAGGGTGGCTTTTTATCTGATCTTTTTCCTTTTCTTTTTTCCTGTTAGACTTTCTCCCTTCCTTCTTAGAATTTGTGATGGAAGGGGGTTTCCATCCAAAAAAAAGAGAAAAAAACAAACCCTGAGTGAAGATTAACACACACAGCTGAGCTTTGCTTTTGAAATTTGTCTTCTAGGATCTGTGATCATTTAAATTCTGCAAGCTTTCTGTTTTAGTTTGAGTTGCCTTTTTTCAACAGTTTGATTGATCTGTTCCTGTCTTTATCCTTGTCTCCAGGCTGACCATTTGACCAGACGTGGCAAACCACTTCCACAGCAGGAATCACTGGAAATTGAGTTAGCAGAAGAAAAACCAACTAAACGCTCTGTCATCACAGTTGAGGAGTTGACAGAGATAGAACGTTTGGAGGATCTGGACACTTGTATGGTAAGACACGTTCCCCAGCCTGTTTGGTTACACACACATTACTAATGAAGAAAAATGTTTTTTAAAATATCATTTGGCAATTTCATGGTCTCAGGAAACTGAAGTTTGGAATTGGCTTGTAGGGGAAAAAAAAATTTAGCTTGTGAACATTTTGTCTGAGTTGCATATTGTTGTTCAGCAAAGGAAAAGCTTTTCCCTTTTCTTCAGGTCCCTTTTCCTGTTACCTGTTCAAGGGCCTTTCCCTTGCATACATTGCTACAATCAAGCTAATAAAATAAGTCCCTCATTCACTGGCCAAAGTTTCACAGAGGTTTAGTTGCAGTAATAAATTGGACTGGGCTATCCATTGACAACATGCTGCTTTCTGCTTTTGTCTTCCTTCTACTTGATGTGAATTCCTCTGAGCCATAACAAAAAATGCTTCTGCCTGGAAATTATATTATTGGCCATGAACAGAAGCTGATTTTTTTAAAATCAGCTTTTGACTGTATGGAAGAAGTCTTAAAGTCTTGAGACTGGGCTGCAACTGACCCTACAGGGCAAGCTTTTAAAAAATAATTGAGTTAGGAGTGTGAGATTCAGTAAAAATGCTGAACATAAATCACTGAAATACCTTATAAAATCCCATGTGTGACTTTTATTATAAAAGATGGCTACACGCCATCTCATGATCCTTTAGGAGATGTAAATCTGCACAATTCCAAATAAATGGGTTGCTAAGTATTTTCAGTCTCAAATCCCCCTCCACCCAACTCACAGTCTGAGGAACTCTTCTGTGGGCAGAACTTGAGGAAGCACTTTTCTATTACAACTTAGTCTGATCCCTGATGCAAGGGATGGGCTTTCTTTTCCGCCTCCTACCTGGCTCCTTACCCGTGTGCTTTCACAGGAAGCTAAAATGGCAGAAAAATTGATTGCATCTTTTTGTAGAAGAAGTTTTGTTGATTCAGCTCCCCGAGTAGACTTACTGCAGAGTCAGACAAGTACAGCACAAGAGAAGGAACAGCAGGGTTGCTCCTTTCTGCAACAGCAGTTCTGTTGGTCTCGCTTATCTATAAAATGAAAGCACACCTTCATGGGAAACACCACCTTAAAATAGTTCTTTCCTCTTTCCAAATCTCCTTCTTCACCAAGATGTGATTTGATGCAATATTTGTCTGAACATGACAAGTCCCTGTGAGGCATGGGGTGTTGACTGCATCGTCTGGCTCATCCCTGCTACTATCAAGTTCCAGACACTTTCTGTAGCCAGCATTGAGTAATCATTTGGAGCCCTAAATCCTGTGGGAGAGAGACAGCCCAATAAATACGTAGTATTTGAACCCTGTACCTGCAAGTTACTTTCTGCATGCTGGCTTCATATATAAAAAAAATAATCTAAGCGGTCATTCTGGCCCCCTCCTTCCCCCTTTAAATTTATTCTTGCAGCATGTTAAAAATAATAATACTGGAAATTTAAAAAACAGCTCCTGTCTTTATCTCTTATCACCATGGTTATATGAAAGGATCATATCACTGTGCTGTTATCTTTCACTTTGGTCATATTAAAATAATGGAAATGTGATGATGCTTACACTGTTTAAAAGATGCATTAGATGCTAACAGTACTTATTTTCAAAAGTGTTTATATCTCTCTTCATTCTCTTCATTCACCCTCATCCTACACAGAGATTCAAATACCTTTGTGACCCAGATTCTCATCAATATCTAATTTCTGAAGAGAATGAAGCTTCAAATAAACACAAGGCAGTAATCTTAGTGCTAAAGAACCCGTTTATTAAAAACTGTAATCCGTTTTTAAGAGCTGCTTTTTGCATCCTGGGTGCAAGTGATATCAGTTGCTGTTGTAAATATATACATATAAATAGATAGCCCCAAGAGGCTGAGTAATACAGGGATTTTTACTTGAGCTAGTGTTCTTACTGAGCTTTTTGCAACTACAAGCATCTTAAGAATGGAATTTTTTTACATTTTCTGAGTGGAGTTAGTAACTTCAAAGATAGTGCTTTCCAAGTGATGTATTTTAGCTACAGGAAAATCATAGGGATTTCAGATACTGTCTTCAAAAAATTAACATGATTTGTAGCATCTTTTAACTGTCATACAGATATTTGCATGGAAATGCAAAAAATCTTCTGAAAGGGGCAGCAGTGAATGCTTTGTGAGCTGGCCAGCGCAGGAAACGGATACATTACTAAAAGATTTTACTAGAAAGAGAAGCATATGGTTTCATGAACTATAATTATGAATCTAATTTCCTTTGATTAATTTTAATCTTAAATGAGAAATAGCTATTTAGATCCCACTTCCAAAAGGGCATTAGTCCAGAACGCTGCTTTGTTTGGCCATTGGAAATCCCTAAGCAATACCGTGTGTAATGCTAAAATGGATCTTAGCTGCATGAGTAGGTGATGCACCTGGCTGTGTATTTTGCAAACCTCGATTCTGAAACCTTGAATTGCAGCTCGATGGTGCGCATGTTTGGTACCCGACCCTCCTACTGCCAAAAGACTGTGAAACATGGGGAAAGGCTGATCATGTCGCTGGGATGCTGGGAAAAAGTCTCCTATTCTAAGCCATTTTTTTTCCATAAATGTCTTTCAATTTGCTCCAACTATTTGTCAAGATGTCTGGGGAAGAAGAGATTTTGGGCTTATAGGAGAAGTACTGAGCTTGGACCATCGTTTAGGGGTAGCTGGGGTTTTTTTTTCCATTTGCAAAACTGGATTCACTTTGCAAACCCATTATCTTCAGCAAGCCTCGTCTCTTTGTTCTTGTTTTCTTCAAGAAACCTGTCAAGGATCAGTATTCTGGCTGAGGCAATGTATACAACAGCGTGTTGTTATGCACCAGCCTCCCTTGTAGATGTATTTGAACAACTTGGGGGGAAAAATGGATCTAGGTTCAGTTTTGACTGTGTGGTTGCAGGTAGATTATATAGCACTGAAACTAGGTGAATGACTGTGGATGAGGTAGATGTTTTTGGAATAAAATGCTTATGAGCTGTTTGTTCTTATAACTAGATTGAAATTGGAAGATGTGAAGGTTCTTTATAAAACTCAGGAAGAATAGGGGTCTGAAACCTTTAGTGCTGGTGACAGAGAGCACAAACAGGCATTCGCGGTGGTGTGTTTCACAGCCTGCCCACCTATTCTCGAGCGGGGTGCAGAGTGGCTCTGGGGAGATTTCTGTGCCAGAGGTAGAGAGTCGCCATCCATCTGCTTTGAAGCTTGAGATGTGTAAACACCACAGACAAGACAGAATGAAATATCACAAATGGGCCCTTGAAATGCCCCACTGAGAAAAAAAGACTTTTACATGTTACTTCTAGTGTTTTTTTCATTGTGGGAATTAGTACTTATTAAATACCAAACTGTGTAGTTAAAGCGTATTAGCTTCAGCTTAGGATTTGATTCTCATCCAGCCTTTAATGATGGCCAGAGAGCCCATAACATGAAAGATTTGTCAGTCATACCAGAGTTTGCTAGTCTGTTAAATGACTTCTGAAGAACACTGGGAATGATTGAGCGGTCCGGTGTAGGATGCGATAGCTGGAACATTGTGGACCATAAGAGTTTCTGATCTCCCTGAGCTGCAGTAAATTGATGCTTCCCTAATCTACAGCTGTCTTAGTTGTCTGTGTTTAATTAGAGCTGTGCTGATGGTAATAAGTCATTAGATAAAAGTTGTGTGCAAGTAAGATGGAAAGAAAAATCTTTATGCAGAAAATTACTTACTGTTCTCAGATTAAAAGAAAAACCATGGCCTGCTTTTCAGAGCTTAGACTCAATCATGAATTAACTTCATAAAATAGTATGGTTTCTCTAATTTTTTCTGTGCATACATGACAAGAGTGACACATTTTAAACTAAAGCATACATTTTAAAACTAACTTTAAATAAAGCACCCTTTTTTACTGAGGTCGAATATCGTGTATCTTGGTATGTGTAATTGTGCAGGTAGGTACTAACTGATTTAATTTTGCATAATGCTTCTAGTTGTGCTTTATTCTTTCATAGCTATTAGTTCTTTGCAGAAGTAAGAGATATGAAATGGTGCTCAATTCCCCACCAGAAGTAATGGAGCATCTTTGTTAGATTGTGTTTAACAGCTACATTCTAAAGCTGCTTTTTTGTTTGGGTTTTTTTGGGTGGGGTTTTTTTGAGCTTTTGAATGTTAGTTTGGTTTCCAGAATACTAAAAAGAGATCACTGGAGTTGAGCCTACTATTTAAAGAAAAATTCTGAGAGAAACAGGTTTTTTACTAGAAAGCGGTGTACTCTTCATCTTTAAAATATCCATTTCAGCAATATAATTTTATTGCTATAGTAAGTAACAAACATACAGCCAGAGTCAGTATTGTTTTTAGAGCAAAGCAGAGGCTCTTTGCATTATGAAGAGGTATGGTAGGAAATTGTTTGAAACATGTAAAGGAATTGTAGGTTGTAATACACAAGCCTGCTTATAAATCTTCTTTAAAGCACTTCAGTGTAAGATTGAAATGCTCGGATGATAAATTATAAGTTTGCAAAAATACTTGCAGCAAATAGGACTGCCTGTGATGAATATTGAATCTTAGCCATTTCTCATCTGTTTCTAATTTTAACCATAGAGATGGTTCTGTGACTTTAATGGAGGAACGTTAGGGTTTTTTGAAAAAAATTCCATGAGAAATATATTAACTTTTAGTTTTATTGAACAATAGATTTCACCTGTACAGTACAAAAAATAATTTGCAGAAGTAGCAGAACACTTGCAAAGCCATGGTGTATATTTTTTCCTGGGAATGTTTAACTAGTCATTGTCAAAGATTTAGCACAGTAATCCAGTATCCAGATGAACCCATGGGTCCTGAAAGACAAAGAGTGTACGTATCTTAGTGTTTTCAGAGGAAAAGGAGAAATTTCACACCAGAATTCAATTTTTTTTTTTTTTTTTTAAAGAAAACTCACAAAGCACCGCCTGAATACTCCTCTGTCTTCCCTGCCCCCAGCCAAAACAAATTGAAATTAAAACAACAGAAATCCCTCCAGTTGCTATAACTGGAGGAAGGAGAAAATCATGGTACAGACTCGTATGTACATGTGTGCTGATACTTTAGGAAGAACAATTAAAGTAGAAATTATCTGGTATGTATTACCACATCTCATTCTTGTTGCTCTCTATTTGCTTGCAGCAGAATTGTCTTGAGCATAGATAGTCATCTTTTTGGATGAAGGACTGAACACCTACTGCAATAAAGCCCCAGCTCCTGTTGGACTCTTTATGTTCTCCTGCTCTATAAATAAAGCTCTAGCTCTGCGGCTGGCTTAATCCAGCAAAAATCATTGTTCTTGCTGAAAAAAGAGCATTTCCATTTCCCTGGTACACAGCTCTTTCTTTCCTGCCCACACCCTCACACTTGCGCTGGTGTTCGCCCAGCCTCACTACAAATTGGGTATGGGAATTGATTCAGCTGAAAATGAAGCTTTTTAAAGAGGATTTCTTTCCCAGGTTGGTTTACAGGCTGACTAGTCCTCTGGTTGAGTTCACAAAACAAATCCTGAGCGGCAGGAACAAGCAGGCAGGGATGAGGGCAAAGGCAGCAGCCTGGATGAATGCCGGATTAAATTGATTGTGACACTTGAGTTTCTCTCTTGTATGCATTAGCAGAAATGGGCCTTTGATGTGCCATAAATACAGCACTCTGTGGGAAGCTAGGAATTGGCATTATGGTATGCGAGAGTATTCTTGGCTTCTGAAAAGGCTCCATCACAGGCATGAGAGCAAATCTACTTCAGTGGGAGTCCAGTAATATTTCTGACTCGCCCCAAACTAGGACGGTTTATGAAAACATCGCCAGGAGGGGCAGAGCACAGTGCCGGCGTGCGCCCTAAGCCCTTCCCTGCACATGCAGTGCTGTGGCTGAGAAAGTATAGACAAAGGGAGCTGGTGTGATAATTTTGCAGAAGCTGTGAATATCTTGTTTATTTTGCAAGTTGTGAGTTTATGTTTTAGCTTCACCATTAGTATTATGATTACATTAATTGTAATTGTGAATATTTGTTATCTACCTTTCCCTGAGTTCCTTTATATATAGTTTTGCGGTATCCTCACTGCCCTTAGAGGTCCTTATCCATGTTTATTCAATGCCTGTTACATGTATAGACTACAGTCTCATGAGCTGAAACACTTTAAAAGAAAACCTGGGTTTCAACGTCTTTTTCTTGGTCTCCGAGTGGAAGGACATGATGGATAATTAGTATTTAGTATGTTTTTTCTCAAACCAACTGAGATTTCTTAATCAGAGTTCAAAGCTATTTCTCTCATAATCTAGGGTACGTTATTGACACAATATGAAGTAAATGAAGAATGTGATAAACTGCTCCTAGTAACAGCACTGCATGCTTGGTTGAGAAAAAAAGTAGTGTGAAATGGAAACTTTTTCCTGCTTAGGTTAAAACAAGAATTGTGACATGCAGCTGCTGGGTATTCTGTTTGCATGGTGGCACTTCTGTGTCAGGAGCTTGTCTTCTCATAATAGCGATGCTTTGTTTTGCCTTAGTAGACCCAAATTTCTACTGGGGGCAGAGGGGGGAGGGTGTGTAGTTATGTCCCTTGTGGCAGTAGTAGTCTTAGTAATACTGAGCTTCCATCGTTTTATTTCATGTGTGGTGAAAAAGCCACATTGAAAGGAGAGTTCAGTAATGAAGCGCTCACTGAAACACTGGTCGTGAGAGCATAACTTCTCTGCAGTGGTTGTAAGTGGGAGTTTACTATGAAGAAATTAGTCTGTGGCAGATAGAAGGGTCTTGAACATGTAGCTATGCAGTCTATTGGTAGTGCCAGCCCCGGCTGCCCAGTCCTGCCATTTGCCACTCTGCTAGCAAGAACTGGAAAGCCTAGGCTGCAGGCAGAGTCATCTCAGCAGGCACCAGGTAGCTGTTGCAGGCTGTAGCCTGCTGGTGGACACCCCTCCACCACTTGGTGAGAGAGGTGACTGTCTCTGCCTGAGTTTGCTCGCCCATACAGCCAGCAGCAGGGATCACCCAAATGCTCAGTTGGCTACTTCAGGTAAAGTTTTCACAAGTTACGAGGACAAAGCCCCTTTGCATGGGCTGGATTGAAGGATGCTTGGGTGATCACTTTTGCCAGCAGAGATGTGGAGTCAGTTGATGTTCAGCATAAATAGATACAGAATTCGTCTTTCCACAGCCTCTGTTTATAAGAACCTGCTCGTTATTTTCCCATGGCAGGAGTTCTTGCTAAAATCTAGACTTGTGACTTTTGACAGAGCGACAGGAGCAAACAGCATGAGAATAACCTCTACTAGTGCTGTTTCTGTAGCACACATCTGTCTGCACCCATGATGCTTTTTGATTCAATTAATATCTGGCAAGTTGACCTTCTCAAGTGGTTGAGGAGTTTTCTGTATAGATTGCATGGTCCTTTCTACTGCTTTTTGTTTCTTCCAGCATCTCAAATAACTAACTTGGCCCATGTTACTTATCTGTGTTGTACGAGGGAGTCTTGTTTACTCTGAAATCTGGAGAGCCCACTGAGAATAGCACATGCACGAGTCTGTCTCACTAAGAGTGCTTCATGGTTCTCACTTCACCCAGAAGAACAAGAGGCTTGTGATTTTTTGCTCTGCAAAATTGTTGCCTTATATTGAAGGGATAAAGAATGGTTGCTCACAGGAAGAGGGGAGAGGAAAGCTGTGTTAGGGCAGGCAGTTATAGAGTACCATTAGATTTTGCTATATTTTGTCAAGGACAAGGAGGTTAGGATGAGCTGGGTTACTGAAATAGGACCTTTTAAATAAATAAGTCACTAAACCCAAGAGTACATAGTGCCAGAAGGCTAGAAGACAGCTTCCAAGTCATCAAATCTCATCCCTGCTATCACTGACAATTGTGCATCACACAATCCTATTCATAAATTTATCAGGCTTCCTCTCAAAACATCTCTTCCCTCAGACTAGAGGAGGAGTTAGAAGTAAATAGATTCTTTCTTCTGCTGTTACTCAGGTCAGCTAAAGCTTCATTGCAAAGTGGTGGGTGTGTGTCTGCAGTAAGATCTTACTTCATGTGAGTAAAGATCAAATTACTTTGAATTTTTGAGGTCAGTAGTGACAGGATTGGAATACTGATCTGAAACCAAAAGCATTCCATAGACCAGGCTTTGAGTTTTGCCATCCTCTTGGGCAATGATGATTGACCCTTTCTGTCAGTTTGTTTTAGAAAAAAAAACCCTAAATACTCGACTCGAGTACTTCTGTTTCCCATACAGGGTCTTAGAATATTTGCTAGTTGCCTGGTTTTAATAAGGAGATATCTTGATACAGTAGTTCCTGAAAGGACTTAAAATTCAGAAGGTTTTTGGTTAGGTTTTTTAATGTTTAAGTTCACAAAGTGTATCTCAAAGTGTCTGAGCGGTATAAAGATTTACTGCTGGAAAGAAGTCTGAGACAAACTTCAATGAGAAAAGAGCAGGACTTCAAGTATGCCTGGGTTTTCAAGGGTAAAACTTCCATCATAATTCTGAGCAGGGAGGCTACTAGTCCACTTCCCTGTCCAGGGTAAACTGTATCCGATTCCCTGTGGTGAGTCTCCCTGTAGAATTCCTCCTTTGAACGTCACTGCTTCAGTACAAGTGGTGCACCATCGGCCCCAAAGGGTCTAATGATGGTGAGAAGATGGCTGGTGGGTTTTGCCTGGGTGACAGCTAATCCTTTTGGTAGCTCTTCACTTCAAGATGTTGGAAGGAAGGAGAGATGCAGAAGTTGTGCTGTTTCTCAGTCCTGGGAAGCTGTAGGGCAGACAGATAAAACAGTACATTCCTGTTCATAAAATCATAGAATGGTTTGGGTTGGAAGAGACCTTTAAAGATGATCTAGTCCAACCCCCCGCCATGGGCAGGGACATCATTCGCTACATCAGGTTGCTCAAAGCCCCGTCCCACCTGACTTTGAACACTTCGATCCAGAAGTACCTTGCCTCAAACTTGCTTTCATGATGTTATTGCCCAAAGCACCTGATACATATGGTGGCTGTCTTTAAAGAATTGCTTAAGAATGTCTTAAATGGCTGTCCAGCTCTCCATATTTTCTGAGTTTAAGAGCTTTTTCTTCTTACTATATGGAAGTTTAGATTGTGAACAAAGTAATTTTTTCATCAGCATTTGCCAGCTGAAGGCAGTGAAAAACCACAAGCAAACAGGTTGTGGTGGCTTAGGGAGATAGTTTGTGCCATCTGACCTGTAGCAGCTCTCCATTCTACACTTAGTTTTTAACTAAAATAAATTAGTTGGAAGCATCCTCTTTGTTCATCTTAAAGCCCAGCTGCTGTAGAAGATGCTGCTAGCCTCGTCACAAACAAGTGGCAAACAGAACTGATGATACTGAGAATTGCTTTTTCTCTTGCAGGTGGTAGTTGCAGGCAGAGTTCCTTGCAGGATATTGATTCAGAACATGAAATAAAAGATTCAGTTTAATAGTTGTAGGAACTGCTTAGTTTAATTCATGCATCCATTTTTTACTCTTCATAATAAAAGCTTGGGATATTTATATGCAGGAATATTTATTAGCAGGGATTTTACATGACTTGAAAGATGCAAGTGCAGAATTATTAATTAAAAGAATATATTGAAATACTTGGCGAAATATCACAGAGTACATGAGCCATGTCTCAGCAAGTAGAAAAGCAAAGGTTTCTTGGCTAGGAAAATGAAACGAGCTCGAAGGCAAATCTGTTGAGCTTATCTTACTCCAGCACTACTCCTTTTCTTACAGAAAATGTTGCTGTACAAAGTAATTCTAAAGGTCAGGCTGGTTTAGATGAGACTAATTGAATTAATTCTGAACCACAGCTCTTTCTCTAGAAATTCAGTTTGAGGAAGGGAAGGAAATAAACAAACATATGCCTTGTTTGTATTATTTGTATGCCATATTTTTTTACAATATCTATATTTATATATAGTGTTTCCATATAGAGGACAGAACTCTGAAATATGAGGTCAGGAGTAGATCCTTTGCTGGTGTAAAAAATGCTTAGCCACTACATTCAGGACAGCTGTATCAACAAACAGCAGCCTACAGCAGCTTGGCTTTGGTTTCTGAACGACGTATTAGTGGCTTTGCTCTCCTGTAAAATACTCCATTACCTGTCATGGATCTTAGCATTGCATTTAACTTTCCATGGACGATGGCACTCGAGGGGGAGATTCTAAGGAGGTGATTCAGGTTACCATTGCTGCTAGTGGAAAGTACATAGCTAAATTTATGCAAGGCATGCTGAGGGTTTTACCCCATAAATCATGTTATAAAATCTTCAGCAGTTGAAGGAAGCAATAGCAACTTTCGAGTTTCTAACGCTTTCTATACAGATGGGGACACACCTGTGTGTCCAAACATTCACATGTGAAAAAAGCAAAGCTGGTCAATTTACTGGTCTGTTTTATAAAGAATACCTGAAGATTATTTTTTTTTCTTATTAATCATAGAATCATAGGAATGTTTTAAGTGTGATATCTCTGTCAAAGGTAGCAAGGAGACTGGAAGAAGCATGGGAAATGTCGGTTGACTGAAACGGTGTCATGGTAGCTTTACAGGTCAGGATTCCTTGCAGCAAAAGAAAACAGCAGGACTTGTGATAAAATGCCTTGTTTTCTTATACCTCTTTCTTAAAAAGGCATACCCCACAAAATGCATATAGCTGAAACAATTTAGCACTCATTTAAAATGTTCTGGAAGAATCTTTGAAAATATTTTTTCTGACAACTCATTCCCAGTTGGCACATTGTTATGATTGCCCGATCCAATTTCTGGTTTTGTTTGGGTTGAATTTGGTTGAGATCTTTGGTTGTGTGTTGGCGTTTTGGCTCTAGCAATGGCCCATGTATGCCGGGGGGCAGACCACTTTATTTTGCAGTTACACTGAGAACAAAAGAAGGGAAGGGTTGGGTGGCCTCCTGGTCTGCAGTACTTCAGGGGTTTGAAGCCTGGGATTGGGTTGCCTGCAGAGCAGCCAGATTCCTTGGTGACTTCAGGCAAGTCCCTTAGTCTTTGCTTTGCTTAATGGTACTTCCTTGTCTAACCTGTTGCCTGCTGTGTGCTGCCTCCTCTTCCTTCTCCCTTCTTACCCCCCTGCCCCCCCCCAATCTGTTTAGCACCTTTTAACTTTTAAGCAGCTCAATAGTCACACTCACTTAGGTGAAAAGGTAGGAGTTTCCATAAGTCCTTGCTGGATCAGGACCGTAGACTGTAAACTCCCCCAAATCCTGGGATTGCTGCTCTTATGCATGCACTGCTTTGCACTTTGGTCCTAATCACATTTCCAGCTGCTTGTATAATACAAATAACTTTCTGCCTATGAATTAAATACACAGAACACACTGGAGTACTACGAAGAATGCTGTCTGAAAGAGAAACCATGTTGCAGATTGATTTTTGAAGTGTGCTGGAGATTTATTTTTAAGATGGTTTCAGTTTTAGAGATGTTTCTCAATGGATTCTGCAGTCTCTCCAGCAATCTCAGAGCAGCCCTGGTGAATGGTAGTATAGAAGATGGGCAAGAGAAGAGAGAACGTGGATTCTGGCAAGGAAATGGAGTAAAAGTGTGTGTGTGTGGATAGCATACAAAAATGAGAGTGATGAGGAGGCATGCCTGAATCACTGTTAGCTGAGAACTGCGTAAAGACAAAGTTTCTGAAGGTAAAGGAAAATAAAAATTAAAACAAAAAAAAAACAAAAAAAAAAAAACAAAACCCACCCCAAAACAAAAAAAAAACCTAAAGCCCTGAGGACAGTAGGAAAATAAAGGACATGAGCTGTGTGCAAGAACACTGCTCTTGCTATTCCAGGGTTGCCCATCATGTCTTTAGAACTTTTAGCTACAGTTAAGCTTGGAAGGATGAACTGTGACAAGTGGATTGTTATTGCTGAAAATGTCAAAGCGTTGAATAACTGACCTTAATATCCCTTCAACAATTAAATGATGAACTTCATGTTATGCAAAGACTGTTGTTACTGCTGATAATTAAACGCCAGTGCAATATCCATTTAAACACGCAGCACTTCCTTGCCAAGTACTTTAAACCAGACCATGACTGTTGACTTCTGCCTCAAACACTCTGCAGATACCTGTAGTGTTGTTATAGCAGCAGTTCCCATTCAACTTGAAGACAAAACAACACTTCTAATAATTGTTTTTTCTTACTCTAAATTAAGTAGGAGAGTGATTGGTCATGTGCCACCCAAGAGATGGGATATGGCATTTTTCATTTCATGTGATTGCTGTGCTGCTTGCTTTTTTCTTTTAATTTTTTGGATGGGAGAGGAAAGGCCATGCTTTATTAATGGAATAGCATTCTTCTAATGTGCCAAAAGTGCTTGAAAGGCCTGCATCTCTAAACCTCCTTATGGAAAAGAGAAATACTGTTGCTTTGGATCTCCTTATTAATAGGCTTATTTAAACCTCAGAAGAACAGACTTGCATCCCTTTTCATTCTTTCAAGAGAAGCTTTGTTTTGTTTTCCCTGCTCTCCTGCTTTCCACAACAAACTGCAGACTTTTAATTCAGAAGCTTCCTTCAGACTAGGAAATAATAGAATTACAGTTTTTTCTCACTACTGGTGCCAGCAAAATGCAAAAATACAGTACATTGGGACAGCAGGTGGCAGGTTGGCACTGTTGGCAAGTGCCATATATTGGAAACAAACATCTGAAAACCTGAATTTGTCCCAATATAGATAAAACAAGAGAGATCACATCTTCTCTGGTTATCCTTGAGAAACATGAAGTATGTAGACCCTCCAAATGCAAGGGATTTTTACGTCATTCTTGCATGTCGCCTTTCCTGCTAAGACTTCTAAGTGTTTTGGCTTTTAGTTTTCTTTATTTTGGTGACTTCTGGTTTTGCCTCCTTTCCTGAGAACTGCTATTGCTTTGTCTTCCCCATTCATATTCTTTTTCCTTTCTTTTTTGCTGCATGGAGACTCTCTGCTGTACAAGTGTAAGTATTTTTTTAGCTCTGCTGTTTCTGGCCTACTTGTTTACATTTTTGTGCTCCATTTGCCTGTGTATTGCCTTATGAGTCTCCTGGGAGACTGTAGTGCCATCCATCTGCACCTACAAATGAGATAGGCAGTGGTTCAGGGATGAGATTGGATTTTACAAGAAGGTTCAGCTAGCGTAGCATCTGAATTTAAAGCATCCCTTCGCTTTAAGACCAAACCAAAACAGAGTGCCGATGTCAGAGGTGTAAGCACAAATGTTACTGCTCAGAACAAAAACCTATTGATTTGGTTTTATATTCAAGCGTCATCCAGCTTAATGAAAAGAATAGCTTAAGAATGGACATAAACTAGGGCTTTCTTGCCACTAGGTTGGAAGAGATGTCAGGGTTGTCTCAGTTCAGTCAGTTATGTTTTCTTTGTCTGGTTGAATCCCCCTTGAGCTTTTGACTGCTGCTCTTACCTTTTTGTGCTATCGCCCTTAATGCGTTCTCGAAGCTGAAAACCACATACGTTGTTTTGCGGGAAGGCGAGTTGAAGGGAAACTGATTGGGAAGCTGAATTTCAAGACAGAGGGGGAAGTTGTTCATAAGTTTGTTGGAAATCTTTTGAAAGGGAAGTAAAAGAAGGGTCACAGAGCATCCCTGTATCTAACAGGATTGAATATAAATTAGTTTGGAGGAGGAGGAGAAAAGGATGGAAATGAGCATATCCCTCAGCACTGAGTGTGATTTCAATTATCTGTATAATCAAGGAATGTAGAGTAGCTGAGACCCTGTTGCTAAAGGCACATTGTTTTCTAGCCCTGGAAACAAAGTGATTTATTTGTTGTTTTTGATTCCCAAGATACTAGTGTTCTTCCACAGTCGGTAATATAATTTAAGAAAACTCAAGAGAGCTCAGATAGTTTTGTGAGGAAGGGAGGAATCTGGAAAAGTGATTATGGTAAGAGATCCTGGGAGTTTCAAGTTAGCTTGGACACATGAGAGTGTCTAACTCTAAACAGGCCCATATTTGGGCCATGATGGAGGTTTGCTGGCTCCCGTCTAGTGCAGAGGGATACCTTCGTGGAGCTATCTCCAGAGATCTCAGTGGCATAGGTGCACACAGACTTCCAAGAGGGCCTCCCAAGACCCAGAGATGCCATTAACCTTTTTATCTATTCTACCAGGCAGCCTACAGTGTGCTCACAGAAAAGCAGGCAAAACAAGGAAGACGTTCAGGAGGTGATCTGCTAGAATGGAAAGTCTCTGAAAGATGTGAAAGAACTGAAGGAGGGGAAGCTGATACTAACAGCTATTCCCCTGTAAATGCCACAAATGAAACGTGGCAGGAGAGCTGCGTTGTGCTTGCGTGGCCAGAGGTGGTGGGAAGGCAGAAAGTGCGCGTTTGCCAAACCTGAACTGATTCCATGAACTATGGGAAATGGGGCTCAGGCTGGGGAGAGGCAGCGATCTTTCTCTAGGAGTTCCGATATCTCCTCTGGTAATGACATGTGCTCTGCTGCTGTAGCATGCTGCACAGTGTCTGAAATATTAAGCTGAGATTAAGTCTAATATTTTGTAAAAAGAGCACACTGGCCTATTTAAATTAATGCTTTGACCCATTTTGCTCTGTGTGCGATCTAGAAAGTTCACTTGGCAAGAAGCCTTTCATCTGTGTGCTTCCTAAACAGGCTAGAAAACAGAAGGTTTTCAAATGCAAGTGTATGTATAGCTGTTATTCATGCTGTTAAAACAAATGGGAGGCATCTCTATCCCTCTGCCTTTATCCCCAGCAACCAAGCTGCCGATGGATCATGCCAAGCTGACAGTTAGTTGTAACAGTGATACAGAGACTGGCTAATGGTCATCAGCACAAGCTCGGCAGGGTCATCTGGGGGCATTTTCTTGTCTGGGAAGGAAGGTGAAATCATTCTGTTCCTGGCTGTCAGGGATGTTTTGGAACATTTAAGTCCCTGCCCAGGAACCTCAAAACTTGCCTTGTGCTCTTTGGCATTGGTGCCCTGGGCTGATGCAGCTCTTAGCTTGTCTGCGTTCATCTAGGAGCACTCTGAACACTGGATGTGAAGTTACCGAGTGATGGGAGGTCTCCCATCAGCCTTGTTTTCTGTTGCCCTTTCTGATCTTCTTTAGCACATGACTTTCTGCATTATCCTACTAGATGTAATTTCCAGTCACACCACGAAGAAAAAGTGGCAAGCAGACCAAAATGTATGCAAATATACCTTAACACGAGAAACAGGCTACAGCTGGAAATAAAACCAGGGGACCAGTGATAGTGACTCCTAATTGCTGTCCCCTAATGCTGAGCTGCTTCAGCTCTTCCTTACATGAGGTGCGGATGCCTTTGATTGTTTCAGGTTTGGGTGATGGATCGGCAGTGGTCAAGGTGTGCAGTTCAGAGGCTGCCCAGCTGCCTACCCATCACATAATCCACTGCAATATGGGCTGAAAAAGTTCAGCACCTCTCCAGCCACTTGCCATCGAATCCAGTGCACTTAATTTATTGGTAACTCTGAAAGTAGTGTCTGACCTTTTGATGCAGTAAACACATTGCTTGCTCATTAGTTTCAGGGTAAGTCTGTTCAGGTGGCAAACTGTTTCCTGGCTGGTCTTGAAACTATGGTATGATTTACTGATGCTTGTCAAATGTGGAAATGGAAACCTGCAAACAGTTGAAGGCATCTTTTTTTATCCAGTAATGTGCATGGCAATAAAATTAGAGTCCTGTTGCCCAGACAGTGCTATCACTACCCGCTCTGTATTCTGCAAGTCCTTTTCTGATCTTGAGAAGATGGGTAATAACTTCCCTGTTACAAAAATCTGTCATAACCCTGAGCATCTGAATAGTGGCATAATAATCCTCCTGACTTACTTTGGATGGGAATATGAATTCAG
This sequence comes from Aramus guarauna, assembly GCA_013400195.1. NCBI lineage: Eukaryota > Metazoa > Chordata > Aves > Gruiformes > Aramidae > Aramus > Aramus guarauna. The sequence continues at coordinate 239,191 of VXBL01002095.1, read as the reverse complement.
TACATGTAAGTCTGTGTGCTGAATTTTCCATACATAAAAACTAGCAAATGTTTACCCTAAACAATTCATGATTTGTTTGAAATGTCAATGCCAACTTCATCTTTTCTGGCTGATATAAAACTGATACTACTAAACTTGATGAACAATTCTGTTAATGAGTTGTGAGCTATAACAGCTTCCTGACTGACACTCCAGATTTGAAGCCACTAGGCTTCAAGACTAGCAAGTGAATGGAAGTATATGGATGTCACTAAAGCCAGCATGTATGAGTCTACCACAAAAGAAGCCCATCTTTGCAGAAGCTGAGTAATTTTAAATTAACTCTTTAGAAAACCTGGAGGTCAACTTTTTGTTTAAAAGCCTTACAATGCTGAGCTATGTTAAGAGGTTTGGAATTGGTGACGCACACATTTCCTGTAGCAAAACTGTCTTTCCATGCAAACTTTCAGAAGAGTTCAGGCAAGAAAATAAAGGCAACTTTCTTCCAAAAATAACAAACTCAGGTCTTAAGTCTGGGTTTTGTGCTCTTAAGGGAACATACTCATTTTTTCTGGAAACGTGAAGATGAGAAGAATAATAGAGCATAACTTTCAGTAACTACGTTGAATGTTTGCCAAGGTAACTTTCCACCTATTCTCAGCATATCTAAAGTCCAGGGAAGTCGTGTGTTTGCTGGAGATACTGCTAATACTGACATGGTATTTTCTCTTTTTGAAGAAGGGCTGTGTGCTCCAAGACTGCGTTTTCTTAGGGAGGTTTGGTGAGCTGTGTGGTGGTGTCCAGAAGCATAGATACCTGAAGTGTGTCACTAACAAATAAACTGAGGAAGTATATTTTGTATCAAAAATAAAAGCCAGAACATGGAGGAGACTATCCCTGGTATTGTCATTAACTGTGCAGTACTGGATGCATTAATTAAGTTTTCTGAGCCTCATGATCTCAAAGGCAGAGATGAGGTTTTATTGCATTACAGTTTGGGATCAATGAGTTTAATGCTTGGAGAATTCAAATAATGTGTACAGCCTAAGGTTTTAACGGGAAGAATAAACTACCTCCCTGGTTCTGTTCAAAGTCAGTTGAACAAAATGTCAATTTAGAAAAAGTTCTGAATGTTTGAGAAGGGAAGGAAAAATCCCCATTCCCTCCTGGTGTTAAACCTAATTGGGTCTTGATATGATACATAGGCTTGAAGAACTGACTTGTTGGATAGAAAGGAAAAGGTGTTCTTTGTCACTTCTGTCAACTGAAGTAATTTTTGGTTTGTTTTATGTTGATAGATGACTCCTAAATCAAAAAGGAAAAGCATCCACAGTAGAATGCTCCGGCCGGTATCCAGAGCTTTTGGTAAGTGAGAATTGCTTAAAACCCTTTTTTGCTGCTTTGCTTGCCTGAGATTCTTCTAGGTAGTTCTCAACTGAAAAGCACAGGTGACTGTCCCTCCCTTTGGATTGCATTTGAGGCCCCCACTGGTTGCTTTGGTTTGCGACTCTCCTAGTGCATTTGGTAGTAAATCTTTGCTCATGGTGCTCTGTCTGCCAACAAACACGGTGTGGCTGAGTTCTCTAAACATGTTTATAATTATTTACCACAAAAGGGAGGAATGGCATTTTTGTTTTAAAGAGCATGTTAAGTCTAATTAGAAAGTTTTGATTTCTCTTAGAAATGGAATTTGATCTAGATAAAGCACTGGAAGAAGTACCTATCCATATAGAAGACCCACCATTTCCTTCCAGCAGGCCGGACAAACGGACTTCTGGATTCATTTCAGAGCTGCCATCAGAAGAAGGGAGAAAACTGGAACACTTTACAAAATTAAGGCCCAAAAGGAATAAAAAGCAGCAGCCCAGCCAAGCAGCAGTGAGTGTACATTAAAATATTACTGACAGTGTCATCTACTGATTGCTTTTTGCCATGAGTCAGATCTTGCAATGTAATGAGGATAACTGTTGAAGTTTTAAAAGCCATGAGCAACTACTTCATCGTTCTTCTGGTATTCATGTCTTTTGGTGTGCAGTCCCTGTTACAAGCTTTTTGTCTTCTTTGACACAGCCTAAACCCAGGATATGTTTTATCCTTTTTTAATTTGCTTTTGTTTTTTCATGGAAACAGTTTCTGGAGATACTTGGAGCTTTCACAGGAAACGCACAAAATATCATGAGACTTTTCAATTATATTGCAAGGGTTTGTTAAGTCTTAATCCTTTTTTCTGCCTGCATTAAGACGTGGTAACTTGGCATGAATTCTTACTTCTATCAGCTCCCAGAGGAGCTACTCTGTGACACCCAGCTTCCCACAGCTCCTTAACTAAAGATGGTGTTTGGGCCAACAAATCTGCATAGTCACAGATCTGCTTTTCATGCTGGAGCCTGCCTTAGAAAAGCAAAACAGAAGAGCACTGTCTCTCTACGAAAGGCATTGGTGTGAACCCAAGTATATATGTGTGGGGTTCCCACAGTTCCATTTCCTTGGCATACCACATCAATAAAGATTTATTTCTGTGATGGTATGTCCTCAGGGTATGTAAGGACAGATCTGGAGGAGTTACAGAGCTATCTCACGGCAACAGAGCACAGCTGATACGATAAGTAACCCTTATCAAGGGGTAGCCATTGCTTCTCTGAGTTATACTGCCTAGTAATGAATGTCCGTGGCCTCTTCTGCTCCCTGACGATTGTCAGCGGAGAGGACCCTTGAAAATTTCCCTAATGACGGGAAAGATCGTATCAGGCAGTAGGGTGCTTTTTGCACTACTTGTAAACGGAGAAACCTTCAAGCAGAGAGGATATTCAAGCCAACTTTCTATTCCCTTGCACTTTACAGGGAAAGATAGAGGTAGCAGAAGGGTGGACTGGTCTTCGCATTGTAGTGAACACACATCTGTGTTTACTTCTTCCTTTTGAGCAGGACACATGTGTTTTCCCAGTTGCTAGACTTGCCTCCCTTCCAAATTTACTCAGCACATCCTGTGCCATCTACAGATGCGGAAGGAGTGGGGGCATGGAAGGGCAAGTGCTCCCGTAGTGGGCATGGAACTAGGGCATACAATATATTGCTCAGCAGAAACAAAGAGCTTACTTCTTGTAGCGGAGAAGTGTTACTTCCCGTGATAGTGCAATGTTCATCCATATTGAATTAATTAGGAAATTAGGGGGTTATTTAGGCGCCGAAATTAAAAGGAATTTTTTTACTTAAACTCATTTGTCCCTATCTTGTTTTTACGGACCATTTAATTCCTTACTAGTTTTGACCTTATAACAGGTCTAAACAGGTTTTTGAAAGACTTAAGGTGTTTGTTTTGATGCTTCCAAAAAAAAAAACAGCCAAATTTTGGAGGCCAGAGTCTTGACTGGAGTGCAGCATTGTTTGCAGAATTTATTTGCTGCTGGTTTTGCACTTTGAGAATACAGAAAGCAGTGGTTAAGAAAAGCACTTGAAATGTGAGAGGCAAAATCTTGACCTTTTCTACCACTTAAAGCAGGTCTGTTGGGTTGTTTGCTGTTCCCATTATTTCCATTTAGTAATTTAAGGGATCTCAGATGATCGTGGCTGTACTTCTCTGGGTTTGCTGGAAAACAGATTTGTTCTTTTTAAGCTGAAAAAATGTAAGAAAAAAAGGGGGGAAAAGGAGTGGAAAAAAGGGAGAAATGTAAACTTTTAACTTGGAACGGGTGTGCAGGCAGAAGAAAGATTTATAGTTTTGTCAAGAGTTTTCACTGAAATGAGTGTTCAGAGGGGAAGGAAAAAAAAAAAGAGAGGGGAAAAAAAAACCTCAGCACCACCCACCCATGATGAAACAGTTGTTTATCATTTAGATTTTTGTGAGATCTTAACTTTATCAGTTCTTCCATCATGTGTGAAGATTTAGTACAGCAGAGGTGAATCTCTAATGTATGAAAGAGTTTGTGATTCATCTTATTTATTTCTGCTTCCAAGCCATTTTTTCCTTAATAAAGAAACATAGAAGGCTCACCTTTAAACTTAGATTTTAAAAAATAAAAAAAAGAAAATCAACAAATGAAAACTTAACTTTTTCTTTTTTAATTTCTTTTAGCATTAGGAGCGTAAATCATGAAATCAACCAGAGCTCAGTCTTTTACATTAATGTTGATCACTAAAAGACATTACAATAAACACCTATAAGAAAATTCTGTGCTTTGAGGACCTTATTAAGTACTCAATGTTTGTGTATGTCTTTAGTATGTTTTTAGGAACTTACTGCTTTTTCAGATGCAAACTGTTCTCTTTTTTCTTCTCACTTGCTGTAGATTATTGAATTCTTGCATTACTTCCCCTTCAGGAGATGCACTTGCCTTTGATACTTACATGTTTGTTCCTACTATGGAGGGCTCTGGCATCACTATTAAAGGGTTTCTCATTTCTGTTGAAACGCATCAGCCACTTTTGGTTCACACCTTTCAGTTGAGATGTCAGTGTCAACTGTTTTTTGACTGAGAAGGTAAATATTTACATTGAGACAACTGGCACTGGTGTGACCAAGCCAGATTGCTGCCTAGTGTCAGATGTTCCAGCTAAGTAAGTTCTCTGCAGAAAACCCCAGAGGTGGCAGAGTTGGAAGTCTTGAGAAGTTGTTGTACTGCTTAGAATAAAACAGCTTTTTATAGAAAATGCGCAGTTTGACAGGCAGCAAAGCAGGTGGGCTCTTTTCAGATCACTATTACATTGCTACAGCAGGTATCAATGAAATATTATCTTTGATAACAGAGTAAATATTAGGCTTCTAACAAGGTTCAGCCATACAAAGTAAAAAGTTTCATGGATGTGTCAAAGCATTAGCTCATATGCAATCCGTTGTCCTGGCTTAATGAGGCTGGGTTTGATGTTAACAACAGCTCTTAAGAGTATTTATTTGTCTTTTTAGAGGCATAGATAAGAGTGTGTATTCCAGCTGAAAAGGGAAGCTGGGATTATTTTGAGTTATCGTGGCAACTAGGAGATTCCTTGATTTAAATTGTTTCAAATAACAAACCCTGATATTTAGTGACAGAGTGATTCCTGGCCATTAGTACTACCAAGAACACAACTGGTTTGGGTCTTGTGGAGTCTCTCTGTAGTCACCTAAAAGGTCTCTATACGGCATTTAAATTGAAAGAAGTCTCTCTACTGGTAATAGAGCTTTTCCACATCAAAGCCACGTACAGGAGCTAGACCATGTGAGAAATCCTCCCAGGAGACGGCATGTTTTATCCTCAGGAGGCTGCAGAGTCACCAGCTCATCTTCACAGGGCCTTTGTAGTTGGCAGGTATTACTAAGTCAGCCTGGTTTAGATGCCTCGAGTCACCCACGTTCAAAACGTGGGCATTGAAACCAAAGAAAGGGAGCAGGTTTTCCATTTGCAGATGCTCAGCGAAAATCTATGTTCACTTCCTAAAGTGAAACACCTGATTCCGTATTTAGAGTCTCTGCTTTTGGAAGTGTTGGATTGAATGAATTGTAACAGGCTCTGAGAGCCTACTGGAGCTGTTTCTAAATCTCTAAACCCAAAGTCCAGAACATATGTTTTTCTCTGAACGGGGAAACAACTAGCTGTTGAAAATACTTTCTCTTCAGGTCACTGCCTGATGAGGATTTAGTTTTTTCTTAACTGCTTTTTGTCTTTTCTGACTGAACCAGTGTTCTATTCTCACAAGCCCAAGGCATTTGATTCCTGGCCTCATGCATTGCAGAATCCAGTTTGTCACTGGTGTTTTGGGTTACTTTGCGTTTCATGTAATACATCAACTGGCCTGACTAAAGGGGGAATTCCAGTGGTAATTCCATTGCCTGCACTGAGGTTTGGTTGACACAAACAATTTTTATGATGTCTTAACTCTCAATTATTGTCCTTGAAACAAATATGCTTAGATTATTATATACCAGAGAGAGTTTTTTCTTCTGACAGGTTTCTGCTGGAGTACCTCCAGAAGGGGATCAGAATGGCCTCATGGGGAGAGTGGATGAAGGCGTGGATGAATTTTTCACTAAGAAAGTGACAAAAATGGATTCAAAGTAAGTTCAAATTTATTTTTTTCAAAAATTAGATTTTTTTAAAAAATCCGTCCTGATAACTGGGCAAGTAGCACTTCTAAGTTGTATTTGACTTCTGTTTTAAATATCCAGGGTTGCTGTTGTCAAAATCAGAAAATACCTTAGTAGTCAAGACATTGTGAATTCAATTACCCTCCCTTAAAAATGACTACTTTGAAATAAATTGCTTTAATATACCATATGGAGGGGATTATCGACTAGTGTGTATTTTTATAATTCAGTTGACTTCATTTTACCCTTCAGTGGAGCTCATTAGAGCTGAAGCAGAGCTGTATAGCAGTTGAGGCTCTCCTCTCCAGTGCTAGTAGTGCACACAAGTGTCTCTGATAAGGACTGCTGCTGGGCACAGTGTTTTGATAGATGACAGTAGATTTATGTTGGTTTAGAAATACGTTAGCCGTGTTTGATCAATTTGTAGTATTCCAGATTTAGGCAACACATTAATCGGAAAGATATGTCCCCTTCAACTGTAAGGGTTATGCAGCTTATACAATTGCTTTGTAGCTGGTTGTATGTTTACAGAACCATGCAACTAGATGTTCTTGCATTCATGCATGTTCATGCATATACACACACTGCAATACTTAAATAAATAAATGAGAAAGCTAGTAGGGTGATTTCCAGACAACTTGGAATGACCCCTTCTGTGCTGTATGTGACATCCATTAAGGAAAATGATAGGTGTTAACTGGTAGATAGCTGTGGCAGGAAAAGCAAATGTTTTAAAGTCACTGTGAGTTATAAATATCTACAGTGACATGTGAAGCCATGTGTGATATACTATGTGTAGTGGGTAAAATTATGGTGGCTTTGAAAAATGGATTAGCCAGTTAAGTTCGGGGTGCTTGCAGACTACTGCCTTCTCCTGCGTTTCCCTTGAGCACCTGCCAGCTGCTCATTTCAGATGTCCCTGTGAACTTGCACTATCCTTGTGTGCCTGTCCCTGGCCATGCCCATGGCTAAGGATTGTTGCTCCATTTGCTGCACCGATGGCCCTTTCTCCAGTTGGGATGCTCGTACGCAGACATGTTATGTGCCCAGCTTTCCGCTCAAGTATGAATCTATTCTGCTCGTAAGATGCCTGTAGAAAGTCTTACTGGCAGGTGGGTTGTTTTGAGGTTGGTGTTTTGAATTTGGGTGTTTTTGAGGATGAACACCTGCACTACAAAGGTGACCTCTCCGTGTTCCTTAATGGAGAGAAGGTGACTGGGCCAACTAGTTCCTATTTCAAGCAGGGCCCATAAGGGACAAGATCCCCAAAAGCTGTGTGAATCATGTGCCTGGATCCGTTGTTCTCCTTTAACTAATGGGCAGATACAAACCAGAGGTAGTACACTCTGGAACAAAGCAGAGTGAAATTGTATGTGCATAGACAGCTTGGGCAGAGTGGAGACAAAATGGCTGCCTCTCTTCATTACACCATGCACAAGGCCAACAAAGGAATCCTCAAGGTGGTATGATCAATGTTAATTGTCCATTTTTTAATTTAGAGACACCAGCTAATGACTGGGCCTAGGGCAGTGTATGGATCATACAAAAGATTGGCTTTGCCCAGGAGAAGTCATTAGGTTCTATTTAAAAGAAAGGTGGAAGGAGAGTGGAGAAGAGTTTAAAATGTCTGTGTCTTTTATTAGGAGACCATCAACTAAAAGTTCAGACAGCAGTGAGCCCACTGAAGCAGGTGATGAGAAGAAAAAAAGAGACTCAAGGAAGAGCGGCTTCCTTAACTTAATCAAATCAAGAGGCTCCAAATCTGAACGTCCCCAGACTGTGATGGTGGCAGAGGAGCCCTCCTCGCCCAAGGTTGCTGCAAAAAGCCCAGCTGTAGACACAAGCAAGAAGGAGGTAAAGCCTACAGAGCAGAACGGTGGTACAGAGCGATCGGAGGAATTAAAGACGCCAGACTCACTGGAGGAGGCACAGCCGGACGATGCTGCAAAAGCTGAAAGGGGTGACGGCAAAGGAAGCCCACAAGGAGGCCGGAGGTATGGCGTGCAGGTGATGGGCAGTGGACTTCTCGCAGAAATGAAAGCCAAGCAGGAGAAGAGAGCAGCCTCTGCTCAGAAGGTGAAGGCAATTTGATTTCTCTTGAGTTGTTGAAAAAATGAGCAAGAGCTAAGTGTCTTCAGGGGAAGTGGGCTGGGTCTATAAGGGTTGGTGGCTGGGGCTTAGCACATCAGTCCTGCTTTCCACAGTGATTATGGTGTTCCTGCAAGTGGATTGCTCTCTGCTGTGGTGGATGAACATGAATGCCCTGGCCAAGGACTAGGCTGCACATGTGGAGCAGGAAATGCGCTCTTAAGACTGCACTTTCTCTCCTCTCGTGGAGGAGGTGACACCAGCTCTTGTGGTTGATGTCAGGCCATCACAAGCACAGAAGAGGACATGTAATTGTTTGCATGTATTAGAGTAATTGTGGGGCGATTAGTAAGCACAGTTTGAATGGCTCCACTCTACCATGCATGGTTTGTTCATGTGTAATGGAAGCGTGGAAGGTAAAGCTAGGACAGACTTCTTACTGTGTGCCCCCTGCACACCAGTGCCTCAGGTGTTTGGCAGAGTTAACTACACTAGTAGCTATCTGTACTCTTCTCTTTCGGAAGGTGATGTAGAAAGGTGGAGAGATGTACTGTATTCTAAATTATATCCAGAGAAGTCCATCCAGAGCAGTAAATTTGGCTTCCAGACACTGTTTAGAGCTATTCAGCTTATACTTTTCTTGTCGCACTTTATGTTTATGTCCTTTTATACCATGCATAATGATTTTTATGCCTTTGATTTCTGTATTTTAAATACTAACACTCAAAGAAAATAGGCATACTTTAAAACAAAAATTAATCTATTCCCAATTACCTCTCTGGATTCCCTTTGCTTGCTCTAATTTTCTCCTCTGGGAAGCACTGATCCAGGGCAGGAACTCTGCTTCACTTTGCAAATGCATGGAGTTGAATATTGCTCCAAAACATTTTGTGCCAACCTATTTGCCTGATGCCCATTTCCCATTGAACTTCTCCATTATCATCCCCTCCTTCCTCCCTGCTGCAGTTGGCGTGTTCTAAAATTACCAAAGGATCAGCCTTTTTTCACTCTTTTCCTCTTCAATGTGCAAGAGCCATTCCCCACCATTATCCTGCATAATTTGGAAGGTGTTACCTTACAACAAAGCTCACCTGCAAGCTTTGGTGTATTTTCCTTCCTTTAACACATTGCAGGATTGTCTTGCTGTGACCGAGCAAGGCACCCAAAGTTCATTATTATCTTTTTTCGTAGTGCTTGCCGTGATGTCTGAACCATTCCTGCAGATCCTGGCATCTTAGAATAAGCAGATTCAAATGAACATGGTAGTCTATGGCTCATTAAAGGGATCCTCAGCATAAAAATGATTTTTCTGAAGAAATGACCAATTCCCACCTTTCTCATTGGTGCCGAGCAGTGCACATGAATAATCTAATTGATTTCTAAAACACACAAGTTTTCCAGTAAAATGCCATATGATTTTAAATAAGAGTCTTATGCTCTGTCTGTAACTAACAAAATACCCAGATACTCCAGATTATACAGTTTTTTACAGCTGCATAAATTGTGTGTGCTTGGCCCTGTTCCAGTTCTTAACACTTGTCATCTGAAGTTGGTCAGATCTGGAATGATGTGGCTAAGGTAGAATAGTAGCATGTGTTATTCTTTTTTAAGTGGGGAGAGTAAAAGTCGTCTTCGATTGATGAGCTTTTGTAGCATTGATTGAAAATGTGAATTTTATCTATCAAAAAGAAAAGTTGTTGCCTTTTACTAGTATTTTTTTCCACCCTTTGCTTTTTTACTGGCTGGAAAGGTTACCCTTCTTCTTTCAGGTTTAATTTTCAAGAAAATAATGTTGTTGATCATATTTTTTGTTAAATTTTGTAAAAAATTATATTTATAGGCTGCAAAAGTAGTGGGGTTATTTGGGTTTTTTAAAGAGTGAAAGAAAACTGAATTGAAATAGGAATCTGTACACAGCAGGGCACTGAGTTATCCATTCTTAATGTTGCCCGGACCACAAAAAATTGAACTGCTGTTCAGAAGAATTTTTCACATACTTCATCCTAGATTGCAATAGCGAATAATTTAGCTTTGCACCTTTATGTCTGATATTCATGAAGGTGAAAATCATGCAGTATTCTGGTGGTTGAGCTACAGAAGAAAGCAGCCCACTGCTGTTACATTGTTTAGGATGGGGATGACATCAACTTCCCTAACATCTTGAAATTTATCAGAATTCCAGTATGATCGGAAATTGTATTTTCCTTTAAGGTACAGATGGCTGCTTATATTCTGAGCTATTTTACATGAAAACAAAACCAGAAGGAATTTACTATTTCGTTCATAACCTACCGCAGTCTTGTAACAGATACAAGTGATGAGCAGGTGCATGGTAGATGGAAAGATGGTAAATGCTTTTTTGTTTTCTTTTGCTTAGAATACAACTCGCAAATTGGCATTAACTGTAGAGACGAATATTTGCAGATTAGTGTCGCTTCTAGGCATACATAAAAAGATCTTTTAGCTCCATCTAGTGTTTACAGACTGCATTTTTAAATACCTTGAGCAAGACCTATGAGGAGACCGAGATCATCTGTAACCTGTTATTCACTCTCAATAGCACCTGACTCTGCAGTATTTCTCAACATTGCATGAATTCCTATTAAAAGTAGAGCCTAGTCGTGATTTATCTGCAAGGTGAATTCACCTGCATTTATCTGGCATGATTGACAGCTTCTCAGAGTACATTTCTGCAGCATTTAGTGTTGTCTCGGGACCATAAGCAGTTTGCAATGTGTGTACAGTAGGTAGCCAAACACGTGAACATCCTAATTGCATTTTTAAGTACTACCCTAATAGATGCCAGCACTGGCTTTTGTACTTGTCTCCGTACACGGTCATATTTCCCCAGTAGTCCCATAACTAGGGAGGGAGGAAGGAGTAATAGTGAAATTAGTTTTCATATGGTAGTACAGCTCAGAAGTCATTTACTGTAGTTAAGTGTTAGGCATATATCTTCAATATTCACATCGGAAAATGTGTATTTCGGTGAAAGTTCGTGAGAATTCACATTCCATGAAGAAATTGTTGATAAATTCAGTTCTTAAAAGTTTTTTTTCCAAGGTATGGAAGAAAAATCCAGTAAGTGGAGAGTGGTATTCTCTTTAAAAATATATAGCCAAGACAGTCTTACAAAGAAACACGTGGCTTTAGGAGGTTGAGAGGTGAGAATTTAGCCTAAATATCAATGACAGGTAAGAAATGGGAATAAAAACTGAGTTTTCACCCAGTAGTACAAACCTTAATGTTCCTTTGGAGGGGACTTTGTTTTGACTGTACGTAGCTTACCATTCTGGCCCTACAAGTCATGGCATTGCTAGAGTGCTTCTGACCAGAAGACTTCATTGTTTGGCTTACATGTGGTTTTTAACATACAGATGATTTTATACTTAAAACCTGTAGAAATATAATCCCTTAGAGTGGATAGTTACATCTGTATCGGGGTAGTTTTACAGTACAGAAAGTTTAATGATGATTCTAGTAGCATCGTAGTGCACACCTATACTTAGGGGAGAGGTCAGGAGGTGGCATTACCCTGCCAGGTCATATACGGGAATGGCAGGCACTCAGCACCTCCATCCTTTTCTGTGTTGTATCAAAGAAAGGCTTTGTTTTAGGAGCTGTGAGATTACATCAGCAAAATGGAGGTATAGGTAAATCTGTAAGGCCAACCACACTGTTTTCTGCCTTGTTGCCCAAAATCTGCTTCTCCTGAAATGTCTGTGTTGAATTACCACCACAGGGGAAAGACACATGGATATTTAGAGATCATTCCTTTATGTTTATATTTAAAATACCATTTTCACTCTAAATCTGTCAATTTTTCTATAACTAGTATGTACTCCTGCTTCTTGTAGCCTTTCTCTTCCTTCCTGCGTTTCCTGTTGTCCAATTTTTATCTACATGCTATACCTAGGAGTCTTAGATTGTAAGCTCCAAAAGGCAGTGGTCGTATTTGATGTACACTGCGTGGCACGTGGTGGAGGTTTCTGAACACTGTGGGACAATCATATCCCAGCACGAGTCATGCAGAATTGATGTTGGAGCAGTAGTAGCAGTGTCCTGAACACGGCAACATGACTTATGTGTGGGTATATAACCAAATGCAATCATCAGCACAAATCATTTGCTTTAAGACATTTACCACACTAACTGTCTTGAAGTAGCAAATCAAGATCAAGATTGAATCTGTCTGCAAAAGTCTATCCTTACTTTTTTAGTTTCAAAAAAATGTGGGTTTTTCCTAGTCTGATCTTTTTAAGGCTTTCTGTCGTAGTATATCCTGCACTTATTTCTACGCGCTTTTGGTATCCTCCCATTTATCCCTCAGCTTAAGCTTTGGTAGCAGGTAAGGCAGTAAAAGGAGGCTGGTTCTCTTACAAGCACATTGGCTGCATATCCAAACTTCTGGTGAATATGCAGGTTTCAAGCTCACGTAGGCTAGATCCATGATACAACAAAAGTCTTTGCACCTTTTTGGCTTTTTCTGAGGTCAGGTTGTTAGGAAAGCTATTCCTGAGAATAGAAGACTTGGTAAAATATCAGCACGTAAACAAGCAGCCCCCTTTCTTTAGAGGTGCTGAGCATCCAGCAGCCTTTGTGATGGGTAGCTTTAAACACCTTTCAAGAAGTAAGATGTATTTGTTTTTAACAAAGTCCTGTAAATATGTGAGCACTGCTGCGTATGTAGTTGTAAGGTTATCTAAAATAAAAAAATTATTCTTGTATGTGGAAGAGCATAGGATCCATTCAACAGTCTTACATTCAAAATCTAGATCTTCAGAAAAAGACACTTTATTTTAAACCTAAACAAGGAACTTTAAAATATGGAGCTATCTTTAAAGACAAGACTGTTTCCAGCTAGCACCTTTAGTTTCAACTCCTGTACATTAGCAGACCTGTTGCTTAGGAGGCAGGGCGTTATTGCAGCTGTGCTAGACATGTGGCAGTATTAGTGATCAAATCAGTATTGTTTTCTTCCTACTTCGATCTCCAAGACCTGAAAGAGAAACAAGGAGAGAGAATCCACTATTTAGTATCATCACTGCTTTCTCTGCTTTATGGCTTCCAAATTAGAGCTTTTTTTTCTAACAGAACCACTGAGTTGTATTAATTACAGATACATTATTAATATGAGAGCTTTTCTCACTCTTTCAGAAACTTGGGAATGACACAACTGCCAGAGAGTCTTTTGACATGGCGACGAGCTCAGAACGACTGGATGGAAGCAGTACAGGTACATTTTGGTTTTCCTGGTATAAAATCTTTCTAGAAAATGCAAAATGCCTCACCTCTGAATATCACTCCCCTCTCCAGATTGTGTGCCTACATTTGCTTAAGCAAAATATGAGCCTACACTAAGTGGAAAGGATTAGAATCAACCTCACTTTTTGTACTGCATTGGAGAGCACTTTTCGAGGTCAGCTCTAGGGCTCAGTTAACGGCTCAGCTTTTACTCTTGTGCTCCATGTTGCACAGGAGGGAAACTGCTCAGTGCATGTGTCTTGGGTGCTGACTTGTAATGGGATCAGCAAAGCTGAAGCTGAGCCCAGGAACCAGCAAAGATGTCTGCATGCAAAGAAGTGAAACTCCTGAATACGCTCGATGACCTAAACGTGACCAATTTGCAAGGTTTGTAGTAGCCAGTGCAGGTACCAGCTTGAGTAGTCCTGGCTTTCAGCCATTAGAACAGACATCTCACAGGCAATGGCAGCTGGTTCTTCCCAGGGTTTAGCTGACTTAACCGAAGCCAGGGCTGTCTGCAGAGCTGTGGAGGCCCCTGGACACTCCGCGCATGCACAAAATGACTCCCCATCGTGTACGAAGTGGAGTCCAGCCTTGCAGTGGTTACAGCACCAATTCACTCTGCAGCTAGTCCTAGGGGCACTTGTCAAGCTGCAGTCCTAGGCCCTGCTACAATGCAGCCATCTGAGTACAAGATGAAATTCTGGTCTCTCTGCGTACACGCGCACTTTTGGGACTGGCCAGCGAAGTGTTCAAAAGGGATTCAGCTCTGGTGGTTTGTGCACACTACGTTCACTGGACCAAAGATGTGAGCTGAACTAGGAAATCCAGGTCTGATTTCTTAAGAGTGGTGCTAAGTATCCTGCAAGCACAGCATGTAGGGTTGCCACAACACACGGAAAGAAGGCTGAAAAAACAGGCTGAAATCTAAATCCAAATGTGGCCATCTAGGTTGAGAATTTCAGAAATGGATTTTTGAGGTTTTATACCTTTCTTAAAGATAGTTTTAAAAGACAGTGTATTCAGAGGATGCTGAATTCTACGAATCAGTGCTTTTAAAGCCTGCTTATCTTTTGAGGAGGACCTTGTGTACTGTATGTGTCTCTTGATATTATCCCACTGAAGTCAGGAGCAAGAATAGTCTGTGCTTGGGGCTTTAGAGTAGCTGGGGGTGTCTGACCCCAGTTTTTCTCTGGTCCTTGTCTCTATATATGACACATTCCACCCCCACCTCACTGTGCATCCCCCTTCCTTTTGGCCTCCAGCTGTCAGTTCTTTCATTACCACTCTTGCTTGAGAGCTCCCCGAGGCTGCTTTTCACGGTTGCAACTACAGTTTGTCTTTGTTTTGGGTTAATTTATTTTAGCTTACTGGGTTATAATAATATTAGCAGGCCTGATGTTAGGAAGGCAAGAAAGAGAGTTAATGGAAAATTGCTGGATGTTGCTACAGGAAAACTATAGATAGTGATGCTGAAGGAGAGTAAGGGGGTTTTATTCCTTGCTTCATGTCTGGATATGGCCTGCTTTTTTACAGGTGTCCTGCTGTTTTTCTTGCAGCATGAAGGTCTATTGCATGCATACAGACATGAACTCTCCCTGTCATGCAGTCACAGAAATATATATGCGCCACACAACTCTGTGTTTTGCCAGAGTTCAACTCCAGCTGGGTTGAAAAACAGCTACATAAGCTGGAAAAAGGTATTGGAGATTGGCTTGCAACAAACTGTATCAACACTCCCCTCCCTCCCACTGCCCTTAAAATGTCTCTGCTCAGCACTTTTGTAACAAGTAGGATTTCTGAATGGAGATAGCAGGTAGGTAGGTCAAGTCAGCACCTGTGAGCACATGCTTGGTTTTGCCAGGTACCAAGGCCACCAGTCTTCATTGCAGTTAGTCTGTAATTCTCTTCTGAGAATAAAGATGTGACAGTTGCGGAAAGTCCCAAACTGGCATTCAATTTCCCAGATTATATCTGCTTTGTAAAAGCCCTCTAGCTTCTCAAAGCTGCAAAGAAGGAATCTAGGGGAGGGATTTTGCTTGTTTGCAACCTAGTATCCAGCAGGTTTCTACCAACTTGCACAGCTACATGCGACTGATTTATTGCTTGGAAGTCAGTGTAGTTCTATCTGTAAATACTTTGGTCTTTGTTTGGGATAAATAATATGCTGATAAACATGCTAATGTGTGGAAACTATAATCCATATACAGTGATATTAGATAAATCAAAATATTGTATAAATAATACTTTGATCTCGACTAAGTTTCAAAATCTCCTCTAGAGCTTGCTAAAAGCAACAAATAACAAGATGTAGCCTGCTGATCACACTTTGAGATTTATCTTCTGGGCCAGGATTTCTCTGTTGATCTTGGATAGCCTACCTTTTGTCAGTAGAGGCACAAAAGGGCCAAAGGTTGCCTTTTCCACCGATCCATCGCTGCTTTCTCAGCAGGTAGGCTGTACCATCTGCTCCCAGAAACATGAAGGGAGAATAAGGTCCAGCCAGCCATCACCCCAAATGTATTAAAAAGGGGGACATACCATCACCTCTGAGACACTTGAATTACGAAGCTTAGCATGTGTAAAAAATAGTGGGTTTAGATGTTTTTCTTGTGGTGATTTTTGAATGGAATAAACTAGACTATTTCAGTTGGAAGAGACGTACAGTGGTCATCTAGTCCAACTGCCTGATGAATTCAGGGCTGACCAAAAGTTAACGCTGTTGTTAAGGGCATTGTCCAAATGCCCCTTAAACCCTGACAGGCTTGGGGCATTGACCGCCTCTTTAGGAAGCCTCTTCCAGCGGTTGACCACCCTCTCAGTACAGAAATGCTTCCTCATGTCCAGTCTGAACCTCCCCTGGCCCAGCTTTGAACCATTGCCAGGTGTCCTGTCACTGGATCCCAGGGAGAAGAGCTCAGTACCTCCTTCTCCACTTCCCCTCCTCAGGAAGCTGTAGAGAGCCATGAGGTCGCTCCTCAGCCTCCTCTTCTCCAAACTAGACAAACCCAGAGTCCTCAGCTGCTCCTCACAGGACATTCCTTCCAGCCCTGTCACCAGTTTTGTTGCCCTCCTCTGGACACATTCAAGGACCTTCACATCCTTCTTATATTGTGGGGCCCAGAACTGCACACAGCACTCAAGGTGAGGCCACATCAATGCTGAATGCAGTGCGATAATCACCTCCTTTGACAGGCTGGTTATGCTGTGTTCGATGCACCCTGGATGCGGTTTGCCATCTTGGCTGCCAGGGCACAATGTTAAGGGTCCTCTTACATGCTCACACAGCAGTGCAGCAGTGATATGGGAGTTAATGATGGTCTTTTCCACACAAGTGTATCTTGTCTGTGGAGCATTCTGTGTTGCAGGAGACTTTATTTTATGTGTCTATTTATTTTAGTGCCTAAACTCCAGCAGACCCTTCCAGAGAGTCGGTTTGCCTCGAATAAAGGTGACTCCATCTCAGCATCATCAGAAAAAAATTCAAAAGCTGAACCAAAGGCAGAAGCTGGCACAAAGGCAAGAAGTTCTTCCAATACACCGACCAGCCCAAAACCTCCACTGCAGTCAACAAAGCCCAGCCTGGCAGGACGACCCACGGTGCCACAGAAACCACGCTCTGCCTCTCGTACTGGTGAGAAGATCATCTAGGTGTTCGTTACCCCGAGCTGGGTATTTCTGAGTGGCGTTTGTGGGGGCCACATCCTGAACAGAAGTCAAATGTAGAGGAACAGCTTCTTCAGTCACTTGCTCTTGACTTGTGTCTTTCTTTACTACCTCCCTTTGCCCCAATTCAAATAAACCTATTAAAGGGGTTTAATCTGTGATCCACAATGGTAAAGTCTGAGGAGAAGCAATAGCGGCAGTGGCAGAGCTGTTTTGAGTTAGCCTGCTTTCATAGAAGAGGAGAGCAGAGAGAGCTACTTCAGCATCAAAGCCCTGTTTTAGTAGCACCGACAAAAATAACTGTATTTTCTTTAAACACCTGGCTGTAAATACTAAAGTCCTTGGGCTTTTCTGGCAGGCTGCTCTTGGACCCTCAAGCAAAGGCCTGTTATTCTTAATAACTTGCACAAACCGATTGTCTCTCATTCTCTTTTTCCTTGTTTTGCCTTTGTTTCTTTCCTTACTGCTTTTGGCTGGAAATAATTGTAACTGTGCCTTTATAACCCTGCAAGACTGCCAGCTGAATAACTATTAACTTCTGCTCTGTCCTAACCTCCTGTCCAGATATCATCTCAAGATTTCCAATAGTGTGAAATATTTCAGCAGATCTCCCATACGCTGGTCTGTCTGCTGTTTAATAGGCCAATGTCACAACCTCTTCCCAAAGTAGAGCTGCCGCAGTTGAGAGGAATTAAATGCTAGTTACTGATTCCCCTGTAGCTGTGGCAAATGGAGCTTATTAATTGCTAACGACTGAAAAATGTGAGCATAGCCATCTGCAAGAGCTCTCAGACCTCTAGGCTTTTCCCATATTCACATGTTGACCTTAGAAAGATGTCATTTCTGGTTAGGACAAGGGGCAGAGGGATATTATAGCCTCTTCCCTGCCCTTGATGTGTACCTGAACGTTATGTAGTCTCTGCACTCCAGTGGGTAGAATGTTGTTCAAGTACAAACTCACCTTCAGGCTTTAAATTTATTTTATTGACCATTTTAGAAATGGTCATAAAAGTGACAGGTGTCGGGTAAGGTGATCACAAAAATGAATACAATAGGAAAGCGTGGCTTATTTGGTGATGCTTTATCTGTAAAACAGGCAGTGTGTTATCTCAAAATCTTAGGTATCAGAAAGACATGAGCTATCTGTTTCTGCCAGCTCGTATTTCCTATTTCCTGCAGAGAGAACGTACTGTGGGTTTAACACAGAGAGTAATTAATATTTACTCTTAATGGGCCAGTTCCTTGGGTGGCAGTAAAAGCAACACCATCTCTGTGGCAGTCTAACTTCTATCCTAGTACCTGTAGCATCTGCTGGCTAAGCACGCCCAGGAGATGTGATAAAGAAACCAAGCAATAATCCTATTTATGCTCTGGCTCCTGTCGTTGTTTCCAGTAGTGTGGCCAAACTAATGGTAGCAAATTTTTGCTAAGTAATCTGAGGGTAAAGGAACACAGCTCAAATGTCCACAAATTATCAGAGACTGAAAGTGGATCCTCAATAAAGCATGTAACAGCTTTAGTTCAGAAATATATAGCTGTGTTTGCCAAGCACTGTGTTCATCCATATGTTGATACCGAGCTTCCCAAAGCAGCTGGCCTCACAGACACATCAAAAGCGTGGAGAAGGTCCAAGAATTGGTGTATCTGTTCAGATCGAGTTGCATTTGGAAGGTCATCACTTTCCTGTGCTGAAAGTAAAAAGATTGACTCCTTTGTGGTGACTCCTCAACAGTGAGATAAATTCCTATTAATTTCCAGTATGCAATTGAATTAACTCATTGTACAAATATGCAGTACAGGCGATACTCTTGAGTTCCTTTTTCCTTCTGTGAATACTAATGTATCTTCCTAGTTCCTCTGTTGTGTACATATGCCACTGTTTAATCCTAGGGAAGCAAACAAACAAGCTGTTTAAGTAATCCATTGTAGCTTTACTTCCCTACTGTCCAAATGAAGGCTGTCTTGTGCAAGACTGAAAAGGTCTTCCCATAAGGACTGTAAAGATGGTAGTCAACTTGCCATACATAACACTTACTCAGCCTTTTAGAGAAACAAGATATCCAGATGGTTTAAACTATGGATTTGAATTTAAGTTCCAGATTTCCTCACAGTCTAGGAGATGAAGTATTTTTTCTATTTAGAAAATCTTTGCAGGTGCTATCATGTTATGTACTGGCAGTTTGTTCCTGGAAGTACAGAGTTATGTAGGCTATTTATGAAATTTGTTTCCCTCGTTCACTTTTATGCCTTACAACTGTGAAATGGGACTTCTAAATTGATCAGTTCATTGTGGTTCAGGACAATAAAAATATAAATAGACCAAATATTTCCAGCAATCCATCCAAAATAATTTTCATCTGTTCTTTCCAAATTGCATACTTATGTCTTGCAGGAAATTCAGTTGGTCCCATCAGATTTCTATTGTGCTACTATAGCAGTACATAGTAAAAATGCTGAAATTGAGGTCTTTGCTTTGGCTATTAAAATTCTTTCACCTGGACTGAGGGCCATCATGCATTCTCTTGACATAATGTAAATTCCTGAATCCTCCTTTTCCTGACACAGATTCTAGCTGCTTCTTGTGTATGTATTGCATTGAGGTTTGGCCCATCATAACAGCACCGTTTCTGTGAGCTACGGCACAGATGTATCTTCTCACCTTTTTGTTCGTGGTACTCCACAGACGATGCTCCGGAGTCTCCCTCTGGCCCCAGTTCCCCAAAAGTTGTCCTGCTTCCACCTGTGCTGAAGAAAGTTCCTTCTGATAAAGAAAAGGATGGTCAGAGCAGCCCCACAGTCAGATCGTTTTCTCAAGAAGGTAGGAGCGTTGGTGTAACGGTTGTTCCAATGTGCTTGTCTTCTACTGGAATTCGATGTATCATTGTCGCCTGATTTGTTTTCACTTGGAAGAGAGTGTCCTTCACCTGGAGGAAAAAAAGAGCAAGGAAAGTGTATCTGGTCACCTATTCCTCATCTCCTCCACCTATGAGTTGGTGCTCTATATTTTCTTCCTTTGGTCAAACCACGTGAAGATAAATCCCTTGGTATTAATGTAGCTGAACAATTAAGTGACTCTTGTGTTGTGTATATTATGGTTTGGTTTGGTCTTAATCGAGATGCTGATTGGTATTGGTCAAACACAGTAACGTGAAATGCAGCTCTGTGGTTCAGCACATTTCCAGGGCAGCAGCCAGGACTTTGTTCCTTGCAGCCAGCCTGTTGCTCTGGTTGTACTCCTCCTCTCTGTGGGGTCACTGCATGTGGCCGAGTTCTCCTCGGGCAACGAGTCTCTGTATGCCAGGGCACAGCTTGGTACCTTTTACACACGACAGTAGGCAGCTGCTTTGCCTTTGCTGCTTTTCATGTGTGCGCTGGATTTTGACTTTTGCTGATGCATTTCCTTGCCCCAGTTGGCTCTTAGAAGAGCTAAGGCTCTTCTAAGCATACGTGGAGAAGTAGTCACAGAAACGTTGCTCAGCGTGGCGTTAGCTGGCACAAATGACAACATTTGAAATCTGGGGGTGACACCTCTTTCTTCCCAGGACTCTCCTCAAGAAAGACAATGAGTGGGCCCTGTTTCCATCCAAGGTGATACCCATCATTTAAGCTGTGAGACAAAGGGCTGCCCTTTCATGCTCTGCCAGCAGTTTTTCATAGCATAGGATGGGGGCAGATGAGTCAAGGCAGGTACATAACACAGGGCTGTGAAGACTGAGCAGTTGTGCTGCCCACAGAGCCCACCGTTACCCTCTAGATGGAGAGGAGAGGCAAGCCACCCACAAAGCAGAATGGTCCAGAGCTATATTTTGAGAAGCTTCTCCCTTTCCTAAAACTACTATTTCCTTTATGAAACAACTTACCTCACAGTCTGGGTGTTGCTCTGCTTGGAAAATTTTTGCTGTGGTGGCTACCGTTTGGTGACTGCATGCCAGCACACGTGGGGTATTTGTCTACAGGTTTTGACTCGCTTCAGCCACCTGTATGATGCTATTGGGCTGTCTTGTGCCATAAAGGTAGCCCAGCAGAACCACCACAATCTCCCTGAATTACGTAGAGCTAGCAGGACACGACACTCCCAAGGACCTCTCCTGTGTCTGGAATGGGCTGAGGAGGGTTCAGATGGTCTATGTTGCCAAAAGCTGCCACAGATGTGGCTCAGGGTCCGGAAAAGACAGCAGGGTGTCTCAAGTGCCTGCCGGTGGCTGTGGCATTATGAGGGCTGCAAGCCAGAATAAGCCTGTTCAGTCTCCTACCTTTAGTCCCCTCGGAGCCACGTTGAGACTGGTGAACTGGGCGACAGCTTAGGGATCAGATTTGCCATCACTTTGAGATTGGTTGCACTCAAAGGCTCTTGCCACAACAGACTCCCAGCTGCTGTCTGCATGTGCTAGAGTCCTTGCTTTCTCACCAGCTTTTCACCAGACTCAGAGAGAACTTGTTAGTACATAACTAGAGAAACACAGTGTAATGGGGCTCGTTGCAGTTACATTTTAACTTGAGGTTAACCTCACCGTTTCTGTGCTATATGCCTTCTCCATCTCCCTGTCACGAGAGGGGATGTACTGGAGAAGCAGGGAACGTGGGATTGTAACAATGGTACTTTTGTGTTACAGCAATCTCTAACACAGCAGAGATTTGACAAGGGTTTGCAGTTGGTGGTTGTTGCATAAGAAGAGGGACAATCACTTTTATTTTTAAAATGTCTTTGCTGTTTGCCTGTCCTTACTCAAAAGGGGTCAGATATTGTGCTTTCCCTGCTCCTTGCTACCTTAGACCTCCACAGACAACTTGGCCAAACACGGGGTTTTCTAGTTGCCGCTACATTGCACTGTACTAATTTTATCAGTAATGGTTTGGAATGGCTAAAATTGGGTTTCCAGGTTCTTACGGAGCTGCTATGCTTTGCAAAAAAATTTTGTTTGGGAAAGAGTAAATCCTGTTTGTCTTATTTCTTATTCTTTTTCAGATTTTCCTTTTTATTTCTTATTGTTCTAGTTCCTCATTCAGTCACTCCTCTGTCCTTGCTTTCTCCCACCTTTCAGGCTAGCATGCTTAATTTATTTCTGCAACTGGTAAATCACTGCAAATCTGCCTTAGCAAACAAAATTATATCTCCTGCAAAAGAAAGCTGCAAGTTAGATGATACTTGATTATAAAATTGCTTTATGTTAATGAGTTTAACTGCACTACATGGGACAATCCCAAAATACACCTCTTTATACAGCATACCTGTAAGATCGGGCTGCAGTTACCAACATAAGCAAATACTTGGCCTAAATTTAAGCAAGCATCTGGCATATGAACAATTAATTAAATGGGATGGATAAGTGAAATTTTTTATGTTACTTTCCATATGTGAGCCTACAGAACAGCTTAGGTGTATAAATAAATCCTTTTTCCTGTTAGAGCAAACAGGAGATTGTCAAAAAAGAGATACAGCTCATGACTACGCCAAGGCATCTGGCAGCGTGAAAACCACTTTGGGGCAGTATTCTACCAGTGCAGAAGAGGAAGCTAATGTGCTTGGGCAGAGGAAGGCACAGCCAACTTCTGGTTAGAAGTTTTCAACTTTTCATCGAGGCGGTGCTTGATAACTGGCACTAACAATCATTAAGAAACTATAGTAGCAAAGAAGCCCCAAAAGGATGTGGGTTTGTCATTGGAGAGAGGTAAAAAAGAAATCTCATGGGATGCTAATCATCTATCTATCCCCATGGGAACTACATGGCATGAAAAAATTTCCAGATAAGAAATATGTGTGCATTTTTCCTTCGTGGCAGCACCAGTGAGCAGTACGACATAGCACCTGCAGACCCTCTGCAGAAGAAGGCGCATTACAAAATGCGATTGCTCATTGCAGTGATGCTGGCGCGCTGCTGTGTAAATGTGCTGCAGGTGGACTGTCCGCTGCTTTGTGCGCTCACGCACCTTTCCTTTTTAAGATGCCTGCACGGAAGTATTTCCACATACGTTTCAGCCTGAATATTGTTAGTGCCAGTTTCAGTACATAATTCACAAAACATTTGAGACCTGGGTAAATCAGCTTATTTTGACATAATACTTTGCTTTTCAGCCTTAGAAACAAACACACACCACCAAAAGAACCCAAACCCAGCCCTGTGCTGCGTGCTTAGGCCATGCTTTCTGAAGAGCAGCTTTGACTTACAGTGAACTCATTCAGTAGGCTGTAAAAATGTTTGGTTGATCTGTGTGGTTATAAAAGTTTCTGTTCTCAAATGGTGCATGTTTACATCCTTCTCTTTACCTCTTACCTGGTTTGTTTAAGCAATGATTCAAAATTACTTTTCTCCTGAAGTATTTTCATGAGGTATTTTGAACATCAATTACATTTACCCACAGTTTTTCTATTTATAAGACATCGTGTATCACTTTTGTAGTATCCCCAGCCCAAAACCTGTAAACTGATTTCCTTTTCATATTGTAGAATCAAACTTAGCCCACCCAAACTTGGAAGCTCTCCTCCCCACCATAATCAAATTATCATAGAATCATAGAATGGTTTGGGTTGGAAAGGACCTCAAAGATCATCTAGTTCCAACCCCCATAAATTACTATGTTTTAGTTCATTCTAAGATATCTCTCTGATAAAGTAAATTTCAAAAGCTGAGATGCTGCCACGGATCTACGCAGGTCACCTGTGTTATGGTTTCATCGGGGCAAGGGTAAGCTCTTGTGGCAGAAGCCTGCTTGCAGTTTCTGGGCTTAGATGCCTGATGCATTTTGCAGGCATTTGGGGGGCAAATTACCTGTCTTGATTTAGCAGGCCATAAATTAAAATGGATGCTGCAGGATGTGTGCTGGGTTTTGTATGAAGAGTGAGTGGAGGCTCAAACAAAGGCCATGTAGTTACTAGGGCATACAAGTACCAAGAATGACTCAAAAATTTCCAGGCACTTACTTCTTTGAAAAGCAATGGTGTTTGGGAAGGTGGAAATACCTAATTTTTTTTTTTTTTTTTTCCTAAAAGAATTTAGGTATCTTAATCTCTCCAATTCCATTAAACAGCTTTAAAAACCTTTCTCAAAATCCTTTCCTCTTCTTTGCCAACTTGCAAAGCTGGGATAAGAACACAGCCAGCACGTAGCTGCTGGCTCTCGTTTCCTCCCATATTTTGGCTAGAACAAGTAAGGAACCAGGTATTTTGGACTCAGGAGAACTATTTGGATAGCAAATGCACCGTGTGTGCAGAGGTGGGTCTCTGCTGGGTATGTCCGTTCTGCTTTTGTGCCAGCAGAGATCCAGAACTGGACAACGTCTGTGCCAAACAAAAACAAGTCAGAGCTTTCTGTCCCCTGTTCCGCGGCCTGTTGGCACGCACCGGCGTTGCCTGGGGGAGCCGTGCTGGATCCCCAGGGATGCAGGGAGCATCCTGGCTGAGGCTGACCCAGCAGTTGCCTCGGGATTCCTCTCTGCATTTTCCACATTCCTGGCAGACCCTAACGCGGCCTGGCACGGCCACTTGAAATGGCCGTGTAGACGCGTCAGGCACAGCCTGCTGCTTCTCCGCCCCGGCGGAGGCCGGAGCTGCGCACCGGGGACGGGGCAGGCTGTCCCTTGCGGCGGTGGGGACAGGTGAGCGCTGCGCAGGGGAGGAGAGAAGAGAGGTGGTGCCTCGTTCAGAGAGGCACGCGAAAACGTGAACGGGCACGAGGATCGGTGCGAACCAAAGCCGGGCGTCCTTATCTGAAATGGTGGAGCAAGGATGGTCTTGTAACTAATGTGTAATTTTGTGGGGGTGAAGTGAGATAACTTGCCACGGGGCCACATTTAAGGGCCGTTGCGTGTTTAAAGATTCATTTTAATGGGAAGTATGGGATTTCTAAAGCTATCAGTCCTTGCGTAACGTCACCCCCGTTGCTGTGTATAGCAACTCTCTTGTTACCATGGCAATTTTAGACCACTGATTAGATCGGAAATCTTAACAAGGTTTTACCACCTTCTTTCCAGTTTATTTCAAGGCTTATAGGTTTTGGGGCTTACTGGGATTTTAGAGTGCTGGGCAAAGTGGGTGCTGTTTGCTGTTAGATGATGGGAAGTGGGTATGTCCTCCTGCTTTCTCCTCTGCCAAGCACAGTGAGGTGCAGAGCATGGTCTCTGCTGGAGGAGATGCAGGTTGGGCCCAGAGCCATGGGTTTCCCCCCGATCAGGGAACAGGGGGGGCTTAGGGGGGGACACCGCGGGACCTGGCAGTGCTGGTGGGGCAGTGAGCAGCGTTTCGGGTAACTTGGATGCCAAGGCCAATGTCTGTCCTGATTAAGGCTGGTCTGAGGCGGGGATATCAACCTGAGCAGGTGGGAGTGCATCGTCTGAGATCCAGCCCAGCTGGAAAAAAGAATGCTGTTCTGGTTTTGAAGTGTGTGATGGGAAGAAAGTCTCCAGGCCGTTTCTAACGGTACCATTTATCCACCTCACAGTGAAGTACTGAGTTTCCTGTTTCAAGTTTGCCTGCTTGCCAGCCTACAGTGGAATAAAGTTTGCTCAAACTCTCTCTCTTCTCTCTCACCTTTTTCTGGGTTGAAGAATTAATGGACCTATGCTGCTCCCACTAGTGCAAATGAGTGGGAGCAGGAGCAGGTCTTGTGTGCATGAATGACTTTTTTTTAATTATTTTTCTTCCTCTCTCTTCTACAGTCATTAGTAAGACCTATTTCTGTTTTCTACAGCTGCGAAAAGAAGCCCTGGGCAGCAGTCTCATGAGGTCCAGGAACTGAAGCAGAGGTCCTTAAGTAAAGACGGCCATCAGGGAAGCAAGTCCAGTGACTCTGGCGAAGAAGCAGATAAAGATTTTATTTTTGTTTAGCAATCAGTACAAGTGCTTTGTAGCGCAAGAGCTTTTTATAACAATCAGGGTACAGCAATCAACAGCCCTCCCAGCCAGCTGCTCCTTCACCACAGGTACATTTCCATGCAGAAAGCCCGATCTTCCAATCGTGACTTACAGTACGCTCACTTGGCATTGATTCGGTCCTTAATTTCTCTTCTGCACAATGCAGATGTTCCTTTCCATGCCTTTGCTAAAGCCAGCGATTCTTTCATGTATTCTACTTGAATTTCTCTGAAGCAGCTACAAAATGTGCCCTGCATTAGGGCATTTAGAAAGCAAAGCAAATTAACTGGACACTGTCTTACACTAATACACTGTACAGCAGGTAATGTGTTGTACTGCTGAATGTAAATGTGTCAAATCTGCACGTGACTGACTTATAAATATATTCTTGCGGTATGCAATTGCACATTGTAATTATATTAAAAGAGCACACTAATAAAATAATTTGTATAGATTATATATATTAAATGCTTGGGTATGGTTTTTACATTCTCCCATAGGGAGCTTCTTTCTTCCTGTTCTCGTACTGTACATAAAGCTCCAACGCTTACATTTGTGTACTGTCAAAAAGCACAACAGAGAAGGATTTGGATGACGTATAATCATGGTATGCTTCCACATTCATATATTAATGTATATAGTTGATTGGAATGAGGGCAATTGAAATTTTATTAATTATTGGTGTTTTCTAGAGACCTTCCTCAGTTCTGTCTGCATATTAGCTTCCTTTCAATGTGTAATTCTACGAGAAAAATAGTTTAACATCTGTAAAAACATTTCAGCTTTTGGGGTAAGGGGCGCAAATTTCACAGCTACCCACTTATGTTACAGGTTGAAGGGATTTTATTCATATGTATATTTGTAACAATAAAAAATGCTTTTACAACCGAATCTTCATTTTTATGGCACTGTTTTCAGTCTGACAATCTCTGCTCTTTGAATGATGGCATCGTGTCAGGTAGACAAAATGAGCAGTTAAGACAAAACCCATAGAATATTTTTCTGCTTCTAGTATAATGTCTGTTCCTGCTGAAAGGGACAGATATGTATCGTCTTCATAAAATTACTGACAGAAGATCTCTTTGCTAATCTCCTCCCTTGGGATCTTCAGCAAAGCAGCCTTCACACGAGCCAGAAACACCTGCTATCTAAATTCTCTTTTTGAGTTCCACAGGACAGAACAAAATTGTTTTGGTAACTCTCTCCCGAGAGCAATTGCCCTGACCGTGCTGTGGCTTCTTGCCTGCGTAGAAATGCTCAGAAACCTGTCTGTCAGATGTCCTTCTGTCTGGTCCCTGTGTGCATACTCACCATCGCTGCTTCTCCTGTTGCAGTATAAAGAGCTGGTATGTCAAACCACTAGCCTTCTATACCAGAACCTTGTAGAAACACTCCGTAGAGGTTTAAATCTCAAAAGTAAGGTGGAAGGTGGTGGGAAAAGAGGTCCTGAAAGCTGGCGATCGTACCTAAGTACCACAGGGTCTGGAAATTCTGAGCTTGCCTGTAATCATTAAGAGAAAGTTACTCATTTTCACATATATATATATTCTTGATTTATTGGGCATCAGTGAGAACAGAAGACAAATGGCAAGGAAAACTTGAGGAGCTTGTATTAGAAAGGAAACATAATCCAGCCATAAATAGTCTGATGCAATTTTCATTCCCATATGACATGGAAAAGAGAACTATCTAAGAAGTGTAAGTGTACAAGAAAGGTTGCCTGATTTGTTGGCTTTGTGAATTTAAAACAATTAACAGCAATGTTTGTAGTAGAAAAGAAAAGAAAAGAGAAGACTCCCAACTGCTGAGAATTTCTCTTATTCATGCTTGACGTCCTTCTTGCCAGTCGTCAGTACTAGTCCCGCTGTGAGAGAGGCAGGCAATATCGCGTGCATTTCGCTCTGATATCACTAAACCAAAGACAGGGATGTCTGAAATGCTGTAGAGAAAGTGTGTGTTTGTGCTGAGGTGTTGGAGGAAAGCCTGCAGTGCTGTAATGGTTGTCTGCTGGCCTGTGAAGATTCCATTAGACAGCAATCCTTTTCCGTGTTACTTACGGAAAGCCTTTCCAGTCTTTACTCCAGACATCAGTGTGTTGTGGGCAGGGTGAGTGGTGGAGAAATGACTGTAAGAGTGCTCGTGTGAGCTCTTGGAGACCTGGGGGTTGTGTGGGTGGGCTTTTGGGTGTGGGGGAATTTTCATTTCTTCACTGTCTTCCTGCCTGCTGAGCCCAGCACCATCAGCCTGGTTGCAAAGAATTCACACTGCGTCCAGAGCACCCCCATTTTACCTCCTCTACATTTCAGAAAAAGTGACTTTTATTTTCAGTGTCTCGAGCCTGTAGAGGCCTCAGCTAAGTGCCAGTGTGTTTTGGGGAGCTAACATCCACTGCACCCTGGTGCCAAGCCAGTTGGGAGGTTTGGGGGGGGTCAGGGCTCCGGGGAACAGGGGTGGCACTGCCTTTCCATGAGCTGTGGGAAGGAATTCCTGCGAAGCAGGTGTGCGGCTGAGGGAACCCTCCTTGTTTCTCCCGTTGCTTCCCTGCTGCCTGAGCCACCCGCGGATGCTCTGTGGTCGGTCCCCTGCACTCCCCACCGGTCCCTGGCTGGGCCCTGCCCTGGGAGGGCAAGAGGCAGAGCCTGCCTCGTCCCCTAAGCCACCCCGGCTGCTTGGGTGGGATGCCGACGGCAGAAATCCCTGGCACCTCCTGGGAGGCTGAACAGAGAGGTCAGCTGCTGGTACCGCTGAAGAAAAGTAAGTGCTGTTACTTGTTCTCCCAGGGCACCCATAGCGTGAGTACCACCGATGCTCTGCATTCCTCCCCGTCCCACACCAGGCGCTGAGCACCTCCAGCCGTGCTGCCGGCGCTGGGAGCAGAGGTTGGCACGGGAGGAGAGGTGGCTTTGCTCCCAGGCACGCTGTTGGTCTTCCTCTAGCAGCCAAGAGCATCTGCGCAACACTGCTCAGAAAGCTCACAGGTTCCAGCTGAGATTATATCCGAGATGATGCTTTGGTCCTCGTCTGTGGCTGGCCTCAGGAACGACAGCAGCTGCATGATGCATACACTGGTTTTGGAGGTGACAGTGAGGACCTCTGCATCTCTCCATGTGCACAAGCACGTGTGCTGTATGACTAAACCAGAGCGAAGGACCAAGCAGCTCTGGTCACCCGGTTAGAAACGCTGCCCTGGAAGGGGTCCTACCGCCAGCATCGCCAGTCAGATCCCCACCTACCTGATCCAGCCTTGGGAACGGGGGGGAGAAGCTCTCACTGCCCTTTGCTGCTGCTAAATCGGGTTTTCAGATTTCGCTGTTGAAGAATGTCACCAGTGGTGTCCACAGCAGGAGCACCTCCCCATCCGAGATGTGCTGGAGAACGGCTGTAGCTGCCCGGCTCCAGCGTGAACTCGGACAGCCCTACACCACTTCTTCAGGACCTACTTCCCTCTCCCTGCTAAAGGAGGTTAAGATCTGGCTGATGGATTTTTGAGCATTTTAAAGTATTCCCTGACGTGCAATAACAACAGTAAATCGCTGCTTCCTAAGACGGAAGCAGCAATTGCCTCCCCAATTCCACCAGAGCCACCCAGCCGGGCTGAGACGATTTGGGAGTTAATGTGGCCCATTAGTCACAAATCTGCGCGACCCACCGCACTTAGCTGAGAGCTGCCATCTGCGCGAGCCCTTGCTGCCGCTGCTTATTAATTGATTAATGTGGAGATGACTTCTCTCTCCCCNAAAAAAAAAAAAAAGCTACTGAGAAACATTCTCTAGGAAAATACCAGAAAGCTCTGTCTCCATTTGAAATGTCGCTTTCTTGTGGTCATGAGAGAGCCGTGCTGCTTTCCCCATGCCCGGGGCTGCTAATGCTGGGGTGGGCTGTGCCCGAATCCCACCTCTGGGGACCATCCTCTGCTTGTGCTGGAGCTGGGGGGGAGACACCAGGTAGCGACACTTGCCCTTTGCTTCTCTTGGAGCTGCGGCCCAGAGGATCGCTAACAGATACAGCGCAGGCGAGACCAGAGGTTATCATTTAATGCCAGACTCTTGCTGATCAGGCCTGGAAAGCAGAGTGGTCTTGCCCTGTCCTAAGAAAGTCTTTAATGAGAAGGATGAAAATTACTACATAAACAGGTGGTGATGACCTTCTCTTTCTTTCAAATGTAGGAGGTGACAAAACCGAGTTGCCCGAATCACTCCCTCTAAGCGCCGTCAGCCCTTGCCCCCTCCCCGTGAGCCCTTTCCGTAGCTCTGGGCAGGCAGCCGGCAAGCCGGTGCTCCCAGCCACGCTGCCCTGCCCACATCCAGCCAAAACCTCCAAACTCCTCTGG
Organism: Aramus guarauna; assembly: GCA_013400195.1. NCBI lineage: Eukaryota > Metazoa > Chordata > Aves > Gruiformes > Aramidae > Aramus > Aramus guarauna. The sequence continues at coordinate 208,978 of VXBL01002095.1, read as the reverse complement.
ATGCTCCATGGCATTGCCAGCGAGGCTCTCAAGGGTTACAAACTGCTCGCTGGACTAAAACACCTTTAGTCTGTCACGTAAACGTTAACTTGTGTCCTGCTCAAGAGAGCTTCCACCCTGGATATGAGAGATCATAGGAAGATCTGCCAGGTCCCTTCCCAGCTTTCTTCCTCATCCCTGCGCTCATCCTCCTGCGGTTCCTCACACCTCTTCCCAAGGCGAGCATCTCACCAGCACCACGGCAAGTGACTCTCCACCTGAGCCCCCACCAGCGTCCCACATTTCCAATGCCATCATGACCACAGGCAGGGCAGGACCCTGTAGTGGCAGGAGGAGCAGAGAGGGATACGTTCATTTTTGGTTGAGAGCAACCAGCTCTGCCAAACAGCCGGGGCTGTGCCTCACTTCAGCAAGGACTGCCAATGGCTGGCAGGCTAAAGGGCTGCTCTGATCATTGCACGTAGAAACCTTCTTTGTCCCCGGTGAAACAGATTTCCCCAGCTCTGAAAGGCAGTTTTCCAGCCTTGAGGATTTGCTGGCAGCATCAAGGCTTCAGTAGATTTGGCTGTGGGACTCCCACCATCTCAAGCTCTCCTCCAGTGCCCCATCCCAATCTCTTGAGACACACAGAAATGGGTGGAAAACTGTCCAAAGCGCCTTGACCAAAGGCATCATGGCTGCAGGCATGTCCTCATGGGGCTGCCCTTCATCCTGGCGTGGGGCCGGGCCATAACAAGGGCAGAAGGGCCGTGGCATGTCAGAAGTGATACTTATCATAGAATCACAGAATGGTTTGGGTTGAAAGGGACCTTTAAAGACCATCTAGTTCCAACCCCCCTGCCACAGGCAGGGACACCCTCCACCAGACCAGGTTGCCCAAAGCCCCATCCAACCTGGCCTTGAACACTTCCAGGGAGGGGGCAGCCACAGCTTCTCTGGGCAACCTGTTCCAGTGCCTCACCGCCCTCACAGGGAAGAATTTCTTTCTAATAACTAATCTAAATCTACCCTCTACTTCGTCTTGGAGGCAGTGGTTTCTTTTAGTCATTTATTTTGGCTATGTATTTATTTGGGGTTATTCTGAGAAGCACTGAAAGGCTAAATGTGCCCGAGTTGTCCTTCTGAAGCTCCGAGAGGGGGAGCTAAGCGGTGCCAGCTTCAGCAGGGGCTCCTGCACTGCAGCCCAGTGGCACCCGGCAAAGGATGTGGGGCCACGTGCGATGTGCCATTGGGAGCTCCCTGGGGGGATTTGTGTGTTCAGGGACCCAGGAACAAGCATCTGAAATGGGTGAAGAAACAAAAAAGTGAGGTTGCATGGTGTGCTGCAGGGCAGTGAAACAAGTTGAGGGATGTAAAAGTTGATAGCAAGTTCCTAGAAAGCGGAGGGGGGGGGCATGTCCAAGCATTCATGGGGGACATCAGGTATCCTGGAGACTCCGGGATTACACATGGCGAGGGGAGGAGAAACTGGGGCTGGAGGCAAGCACAGCCCCGGCCGGCCAGTGCAGAGCAAGGACAGGGCTCCTGCCCCTTGTCTGAGGCTTGGAGGAAGAGAAAAGAAGGAAGGGATCGGCTTCTCTGCCTCTGCCAGCTTAAACGAAATCTTTTAACAACAACTCGTTTCCTCTGCCTCCAGGACAGAGCTGTTGGTTCTCCATCAGCATGTAGCTGGTCCTTGGGACGAGGTGCTTGTCGGGGTGGGACCGGGACCGCTGTCCTTGCCCTGCCCCAGGCAGCCTGCGACAAGTCCCTTCCCCTCGCCGTACCTGGGGTTGCCGGCTCACCCCCGCCTCAGCGACATCCCACCCGTGGTCGCTCCTGCTGCGTCAGAGAGACCCCACCGGGGCAGGGGCTGCCGCTGCCTTGGGGCTGCAAATTCCCCCGGTGCTGAGTTGTTGTTGTTTGGTCCTTGTTACTCCTCGAGGAGCGTAGGGCTGGAACAACGCCAGTGCTGAGTACCGCGGAGAAATTGCTGTAAGAGCAACGATGCTCATCAGCACCAAGACGCTGAACAGTGAGACCCTGTATTTTGAATCAGAGAGAGAAAACAAAGCGCGAGTCTCTGTGTAGCAGAAGAAGGGGAAAATGCTTTTTTTAGAGATATCTTTGTAAGGGGGATGCTATCACAAAACTCAGTTTCTTATGCCGTATCCTGCAGCAAACTGAAGAAGAGGGTCCTGCTGCTAAGAGTCTCCTCCCGACATGAAAGCCACTCTGCCTTTGACATCCCTACGGCAGCTGTCCTGGGCCTTTATTAGCTGTGGGTTTCAAGCGCCCACGTTCGAGCAGCCCAAGTGGGAGAGCAGAGATGCTGCCGCAGTCCCTCCCAGCCCCACGGCAGGGTCCTCGCGCCGGTGCCGCTGCGCTGATGCTGCTTTGGCAATTTGCGATCAGCTCTGCCAGCTGACCCCAGCCCCGACCCGTCAGAGACTGGGTTTTTTCTGCTTTTCCAGTAAGTTGAATAGAGGAGAAGAAAAGCTGCGTGGGAGAACGAGCATTTTAATTAGATTGATACCGGCCAGAGAAGGCAGGAGAGGGGCTGCCAGCTTGCTAAATCCAATTTGGTTTAACTGAATGGAGGATCAAAGTTAACTCTGTCATCTCTGCTCAGCATCACTTGGGGGGAGCCTCCTTCCCAATTGCTTAGGTGGGTAGGACCCAGTGGTGGGTAGAAGAGAGCCCCATGGAGGCTGTAAAGCCCCCCACTTTATCTAAACGACGTTAAACTCGGGCAGAAGACTGAAATAATGAGAGTCATTAACCATAACTGAGACTGCAGCCCCTGGCTGGGTGGCATCGAGCAGCATGTGGCTGGGGAAATTGTCAGCTTTTCCTTGGGGAAATCTCTTCTTAGATCCTCTCTGATGGCCTGAGTCCTGGCCCTTCCTTTCCAGCAGCATCCCAGTGGGAAGGGGTTGGCTGCTCCCCTGTAACACTCATGGAATCCCCATTGCCAGTCCAAGCCGGAGAAGAGGACTGATGCCTCTCACTTTGGGGAACCGCACGGGGAAGGCTGGAAAACCCTGACCTTGGTGAGAATCTGTGGATGGGCACATCCGTGGGATGGTCGTCATCCTAATGTGACATCACATCTGTCCGGACCGGGCCCTGAGCTGCCTGTGCGCCTCCGTGCAGCCCCGCACCCACACACCCTGCACCAGCTGAGCCAGAAAGGATGGAGCCAGCATCCAGCCCGGCACAGGGATGCGGGATTTGCTGGGCAGAGGGAGGGGGGCAGTGGGAGGAAAGCATCCGCCTTGGAAGTGGGGGGGGTTGGGGTCTGTCGCTAATAAGCAGCTTGTACCCAGCTGAGGGTGGGGTTGGAAAAAAGAAATCTATTTCTTTTATGCAGCAGACAGCATTATCTCTGACTTGATTTCCACGCAAATGGTAGGGAGGTTGACTGACTCTGTTATTTTGACTTTGTTTCCCTTTCAGTTTGTCTTTCATCTGCTTCTCCAGCATTTTCCTTTGCTGGGATGCTCACAGACCCCTTGCCGGGCGGCAGCGCGTCATCCCCACCCTCCGCAGCCCAGCTGCGCGCAGCAGCTCATCTGGCACCCTCGTCTCCCGCCGCGCTGATGCACGTCGGGTGCTGGGGGGGGGACGGGTTCTGCCGAAGATCCTGGCTTGGGTTTCCAGCAGGAGCCACTCAGGACCCAAACTACGTGCAAAACACACGCTCGGTGCAGGAGGAAATGCCGATGGGTGCCAGCGGTGGCTTCCTCGGTGTCTCCGGGCAGGGCAAAGCTGAGGGTGGCTGAAGGCATTTAATAAGGAAAAAAAAAAATTAAAAAAAATCTCCATTTATAAATCTGTGTCTGCATCTATTGGGAATTATCTTCTGAAAAGATGATGGACAAAGTTGTGCCACAAAATCCAGATGCTGATTCTTTTTTTTTTTTTTTTGGTTCCCAATTCTGGTTATGGAAACACAAATGTATGACATCAATTCTTTTAATCTGGCACAAGGAACGGGGCACTTTTTGGCTGCCCCTCTTTCTGTTTCCAAATCAGCAATCTGCCCTTTTATGCATGTTTTCCCAGTTACAGTTGCTTGATTAATTCTTTCGACAAAGCTAGCCCAGGCTGTGGTTTGGCCACGTGCTCCTTACTTTGGAAAAATTGTTATTTTTTTAAAAATTATTATCAGCGGCAGCTAACTAACACGGTGTTGCCGGTTCCCCAACCCACAGCGGGGTTGCGTTAAGGCCGTGCAAAGGCTTCCAGCGTGAAGGCACCCGCTGAAGCACATTCATGTAAGCCTGAGCCAAATGCCCCCCCCGAGGCAGGGTGGATACGGGGTATTTTCTCCTCTTTGCAGATGAGAACGTCTTTGTGGGACTCCTCAAGGCAGGATTTTGGGAAGGGCGAGGGGTGCTGTGGAAGAGAAGCACCTCTTGGGGAGCCCGGGAAGGCGCAGAAGCCGGGTCAGAGGCTGCCCGAGGGCTGGTACCCGCCGACACGAGATGGCCTGAGCTGGAAAAGGAGCTGGGAGATACCAGGGATGAGTTTTTCATTTCCAGTTCCTAGTGAATCTTAGTCATCTATATCCCAATTTTTTTGGTTGCACTTTTCAGGAGCCTTGCAGATCACAAAGAAAACAATTTTTCTAGAAAATAGCTATTTTTATACTTTTTTCAAAGCTATTTTATACACCCAGATTCACATTAAAAAAAAAGGGGGGGGGGGACATTTTTTATTCTTTGATGTGTAATAACCGTAATCTGAAAATAAACCAATAAAAGAAACATCTGAACTAATGATCTGCCATCACAAAGCCTTAATGGAAAAATCATCCTGTCAAATATTATTACATTAAAGCCATTTCTGAACTTAAAAAGAAAACTAATGGGACGGTGGTGTGTTTTTCCAAATATGTATCTTTAAAAATCTGTAATGCTCTGAAGCAAAAAAATTCAATTGGCTTTTTTTTTTTTTTTTTTCCTTCATTTTCAGCTTTTCAAAACAGGGATTTGAGATCTTCTACCTCAAGCGTTCCTACACAGCGCAAAGCCGGAGCCGAAGGAGAAGCCCTTAATCAAAAGCCTTCCCTACTTTTTCAAATACCGCCTACCTTTAATTCGTATTTATTCCTTTAAGGAAATAAGCCAAGGCAGAGCGGTTGCTGAGTCTGGAACGTGAGCTGCACACACAGCAGCTATCCTCAGTTTGTCGCTTTAATACTAAAACGGCTGTAGATCCACGGTTCAATCCGCTCCTCAAATGTACGGTCCCCTGCAGAAAGCCCTGCCGAACCAGTAAAACTTGCTTTAAGCTGATTTGATTTTAATTCGTGCTTTCCCGAGCCACCTAAAGCAACTGGGGAAGCCGAACCCCATTTTAGCCATGCAGTGGGGCGGCCGGATCCTCAGCGTGGGCTGTCGTTCCTCTCAGTTTACCTGATTCCAGTCCCTTTGAGCGGAATTCCTGCAATTCCACCCCCCCAAGACTCCTAAATCCATCTCGTGCGACACATGGCCGGGGGGTGCGGAGAGGTTAAGCTGTGTGTCTGTGGGGTGGCCCCTACGTCTATGGGGTACGCTGGTGGAGGGTTTTGGGGAGGAGCAGATGTCACAGGCAGCACTGAGTTTGTGTCAGGTTTATCAGCAGAGCTGGCCAAAGGACTGGAGGGCCCATTAAGCTTCAGGGTCCTCTTTTTATCTCCAGCCTGCACCTGGTTTCCCTGAGGTTGCGCGAGATCCTGAATAAATATTGGCAGTTTAAATAAGAATAAACGCCTGCTTGTCCTCCTGCGAGGGCGTGGGGGACAACCAGCTGTGACAAGCTCTTCTCAGTGCCCTGAGTTTTACACCAGCTCCCGTACAACCTCGTCGCCTCTGTGCCTGTCCAAGCACAGGGTGCCTTCCCTTGCAAATGTTTCAAAGCCTGGGTGGTATTTCCTCTTCAGGTAATCGTGTTAAGAATATTTTTAGTATGAAACCAGTTGTCACGATCATACTACCAAGGACCCTTGCTGCTATCAGCCATGGTGATGCTTTCCAAAGCTGGGTTACGAACCTTGCTACAAACTGATGGGCAGCTCTTTGCTAAAAAACTGGGTCAGGAATGTTCCCTGTCTGGGACAGATGGGGCTTTGGGTCCTGGGAAGAGACACGGGGCCAAAAAGTGGCCTTCCCACCCCACCGTGCCACGGAGCAGTGCCAGGTGACCTCATCCCACGCAGGAGCTCAGGCAGCTCCCACGGAGCAGAGGAGGCCACCGCTGCCGGGGAGCCGTGGTGGGAAGCACTGGGGAGAAGATGCTGCTGGAGAGGTGCCACAGGGAAGCCATCGTCTCGGGGTCCAGAAATGCCTCTTGGCAAAGCGAGGCAAGGACGGGTCAAAGAGAAACCTGTGGAGCAGCTGGTCTTGCCAGCGAGGGAATTGTGGAGGTGTCCCCTAAAAATTTAGGCTTCCCCATGTGACATTACCTGCCTAAAGGCTTCAGCTCCGTGTCGTCTCCTTTTCCTTGGCACACTGGAAAGGCTGGACATCGCTGTTGGGATGTCTCTGAACAAATGTAATTTGCAGACGTAGCATTCTGGAGTAAAATGCAACTTTCAGTTTTCCAAGGTGGTTTGGTTTTTTTGGGATGTTTTTTTGTTTGTTTGTTTGGTTGGTTGGTTGGTTGGTTGGTTGGTTGGTTTTTTTTTTCCCCAGACCAAATAGGAGCCTGCTCAGGGCAAAGTAAAACACTTTTAAAAAGCCTTTTCTGCTCTGCTCCTGAGAGCCTCTCTAAAGCAACCAGTAGCTGCAAAAAGTCAAAAAATATATATCAAATCAAAATCAACCTGGAAAAAAAAACAACCCTATCTGTAAGGGATCTCAAAGGAGACAATAAAGTTGCTAGAAATGGTTCTGGGAGGGCACACCAAGACTGCGACAACACAGAGCCCAGTCCCAGGTACTTGAAATCACTGCAGATGAATACGCAGGTGACATCCAAATCCCAAATCCTGCAGTCCCAAACAGGAACACCACGAATATAAACGTCAGCCTTTCTGTATCAGCACAGAGACCTCTAACCTCTAAAAGGTTTGTTCTTTTGATTTCTGTTACAGGAGGAAGACGGTGTAGATTTGTGTCTTCACTCCTGCGAGGGGAACCCTCCTGATGGCCGGGAGGGAGGAGAAGGTGAGAGATCCCTGCCTGCTGCTGCTTCGTTTTCATAAACCGAGGCAGAGAGTTGTAAGTTTTAGCAAACTTTTTTTTTTTTTTCCCCCTCCCTGAACAGCAGTTCTTCTCTGAATGATCACGTTTCCCCCAAGCACTTCTGTCTTCCTTCGGCGAGTTTTGAAACTTTAACGGTTGTCCGCAAGTGGCGCACGGCTCTTTCGAAGCGTTGGCTGCGGGGTCGGGGGTTTCTCCCTCCTACCTGAGAAGCCTGCGATCCGTCCTGCCAAAACCTGCGCCGGAGCACGCCCTGGTTTACACACGGGCCTTGCTCCGTGGCCTCCCGAGAGGAGGGTGGGTCGGGACCCGCGGGGCGGTGCACACGCGTGTGTGTGTGGGGGGGGCTTCACCCCCCTCCCCG
>VXBL01002095.1:117426-199562 GCA_013400195.1 Aramus guarauna | reverse complement strand
AGAAGCCTCTCCTGTAGTCCCGTCCCCCCGTCCCCCCGCCCCCCCCGCCACCAAAACCTTGCCATACAAAGCCAACACACCATTGAATAGAAACAAATGAAAAAAGCACTGGCGCACAGTCTGGCAGGGCAAGGAGGAGGACAACGGTGATGGTTTATTCAAATGAGTGCTGATTAGTTTTGTTAATATGATAGGTTTGTTTCCAAGGTCAATTTTTAACAAATATACTGTCATTAATTTTAAATGGTGCTTGGAAAGAAGGCATACGTCTGTATTGCCAAAAATGGCTAGAAGCCAAAAGGGGGTCAATCCTGTTGCTCGTAATGTCAAGACCTGTCTCTCAAGTGTTTCTGGTTTTCTCCCCTGGTTTCCTTTCCTATTTTTGGCAGCATTTCCCCTCTCTCACTCTCTGCATCTCAGTCCTAACCGGAAGTTATATGAAAATTTACAGGGGCTGTTTCCTTAGCTCCAGGTCATGTGTTGCCTTTGACTGTCACCATCAGTGATGGAGAAATCCTGCCACTCCAGTCAGCTGCTCAGAAGTACCTAAAGAATATATTCTCATAACAGACGTATTATTTTTGCTACACAGTGAGTGCCCAGCTGGGAAGAAAAAAGGACTAAACATCTTCCAACTTGAAGGAGAGGGTGTGCCAAAAACCAGGCGTGAAACAATTCCTTTAAGCAAAAAGTAATTAATGAAAAGGGGAAAGGTAGCTGATAAAAGGCATTAATTCATGACTATCAAGCATAAAATCAGAATTATACTTACAAGCCAATTAGGATTCTTGGATCTTTGGGGCCACAATAAAAAACTAGAAGCTGTGAATAATTTTTCTAACATGGTTTTGTTTAATTTGCAAGTAAATTTGGATCAAAATATTGGCAGTTTCTGCAGAAATGTCTTTCTAGAGTGTGGATGATTAGATGAACAGATAGGCACATAAAGAGTATTTAAAGCAAATCAAAAAAGATTTAACAATAAGTGCTAAGAAACATTAGGGACACAGGAAAAAAACTGATTTGAAGAGAAATGGGAAAGCTCATGATCATTTCCCCAGGAACAAAAGATGAAATTGGGAGCTGGTGGTCTTGGGGTATTGAAACAGCAGCGCAAAGCACGCTCTAATGAACCCAGTGACAGCAAATGTGAGAGGTGGAAGGAAAAGCTTAAAATGAGGCCGCAGAGCTCAACGCTGCAACGGGTTGCTGAAGCAAGGGACCTCCAAGTCGGGGTCTCTAGAGTGAGCTGTAGCTGGTGATGAAACTGAGGTGTAGCCGGGGATCTCTCGCTGCAGGCAGCTTCCTCAAGATCAGAGGTCAAGAGGAAACTTCCAGCCCCGCTCTAGCCCGTAGGTGCCCTCGCACATCCCACGCATGAGATTTTGGAGACAGCTGGGTTGCAAACCCGGTGTGTTACAGCAGTTTTTGTGGTCTTGCTGATATCGATGTGAACTCTGTTACAGTGTGGTAGGTATCAGCACCCAGAACAGGCGAAATGAGGGTGTTCGAGCAATGAACCATTCTGCTTTCCAGAGATCAAGAACAGTTTCAGTGATTGCCAAAAGTCACTGCTCAGATGACTCCAGCTTAAACCAGCACCCTCATCTAGTTTGCATCTCCTTTGCTTCTGCTGTCTAGGTTGTGCCACTAAAAGAAAAAGCTTAACGCAAATTTAATGAAGAAGGAACCAACTCCCTCTCTCCCTGTTAGGCAGAAGAAATAGGCTAATGCTGGAAGATGGAACTCACTGACTGCCAGGGTGCTCGAACAGGCTTTCAAGTGCTTTTGGCTTTCTTACCTGTTTTTGGCAGTATATCCCCTCCAGCAGCATTACCCAGAGCAATAAGATGACATGTTGCCTTGTTCCCCTTTGCAAGCGGTCTGGTTTCGGTTCTCAGGGCTGTGTAGGGACAAAACAGTCTCCTCTCCGGCGGGCAGCAGGCAGAGCAGTCTGCCTCGGCGGCAGAAAACCCAAGGGGAGCCTTGTCCTGGGAGACGGAGAGCAGCCCCTGCCCCGCTCCCCTGGGTATGGGGGTTGCCTGTTGCATTGGGCTAAACAAAGGTCTTTACTACCTTTGGACGATGAGTTTGTTTAACAACGTTGAGCCGTTTTGTTCTTTCTTTCACATGATTCATGTTGTGCAGGCTTGTGGTTTTAGCGGGAGGGGTAAAGGATCCCCTTTGCACTGGTTTTAGCCATCCTACAGAAAGAGTGTGGCCTTCGTGACACAAGGAGAGAGCTGGGATTGAGCATCTCTGTGTTTTAGTGCTCGTTTTGACCTTTACTTCTTTAGGCTCTCAGCATCTCTGTTTCCTTGCACAGTGAAAGGGGGAGAGACAGTAATACGTACTGGCATAACTTCCAGATGTGTTGCAAGGATTAATTAGTGACTGTGTCTGAAGTGCTGTACAAGTGATAAATAATGTTATCAGCACTGGAAGTTGTCTCATCTTGAATAGCGAGCGGCTTCATAATTACATTTTTTCAGCCTGCACTCTCTAAGCTGTTATTTTTCTTAATGACCACTGTAGTCCTTCAGTTCTGTTTTTCTTCCCAGCTACTCTGCAGCATCCCCAGCTGACACTAAATGCCAGGGGATGGGAACAGCTGGGAAAACAATGCAAAAAGGGAGCCCGTCGGGGAGCTGAGAGGCTCAGCTCTTCCTGACAGCTCTGAGCAAGGAAGGAAACTTGAAATACCAGCAAGAGAGGCTAATTCATCATCTTTTATTGAACCATCGAGAATTTTTTGGGGGGGAAGGGAGAGATTTGCAACAAAGGTAGACAGACAATAAACCAACCCAAATCCCAGGGGCTGCTTTCTGTCTCTCCTCCTCCAGCAATGGGTGATTTGGTCAGGCAGTTGGACTAGATTGTCATTGTAGGTCCCTTTCAGCTAAAACATTCTATTCTATTCTATTCTATTCTATTCTATTCTATTCTATTCTATTCTATTCTATTCCATTCCATTCCATTCCATTCCATTCCATTCCATTCCATTCCATTCCATTCCATTCCATTCCATTCCTAAGAAAATGCCTTCCATTTCCAGATGTGTGTTACATACAAATAAGGCTTCAGTGAAACATGGGGGATTTATGACACTGATGTACTGAAGTTTATATAAATACACCATCAGCTGGAGTGACTTCTGTGGTTTATTTTTTGGGGAGCTATAAGGCAGAATCAAGGGTGCGTCAGCCAAACACCAGCGCAGGTTTGTGAACTGCTGGCATTATCCACCTGCTGCCGTTATTACTCCCACGGCTTCTCTCTAACCATTTGAGCCTCCAGCTTCCAGCCTGCTGCTGCATGGCTGCTGTGAGCTGCCTGTGTCCTCTTCTGCTCACTCATAAACCTCTTTCTTCTACAGAATGGACACCTTTCCATGCATTTTCTTAAAAGTTTTTTATACTGAGGTGAAAACTTAGTGAAAAGGACAGTTTCTTTCAGCACTGAAGAAGTAATTTTATTGGAAACAGGAAATACAGCCCCCGTGTTCCTCTCTTATTTTGCTATATATCTTTCTTTCTGTATAGAGGTCGTTTAGGATCTTCCTTGCTTGCTCTTTGCTGTAGTTTTAATGAAGCTCTATGCGTATTATTGTAATAATCAGACAAGAAGAGTTTTATAGATGAATGGCTGTAAATGTTAGGCTTGGATTATTGAAAGTTTCCATAAAATCAATGATGTCTGGGCAGATACAGAGGGAAATGCATATTGCCATTATGCTTGCGTGGTTCTCACTGAAAGGTATTTCACTTTGCTTAAATTATACCAAAATTTGACAGAAGACTTTCATATAGAAGTCGGTTGCCCTCACCTAACTCTAAGTGTGTAAGAGACCACACGTAAAAATTTTTGAAGCGTAGATTTGATCAGGCAAGACAGGTATTAACCTTGTCATAATCCCCCCTGCCCCCAAACCACCTGGGTAGTTATGACTGGAAAGGACTGAAGTTAATCTTTAGGAGCTCACCCTGAACAGCCATAAAGGATGTGCTTCTGCTTTTTACTTGCAAAGAAGATGAGCAGCCTCCAGCTACTCTTGCACTTCATCCTTGCCTTGCACAATGTGTTGTCTAGCTAAATTATGTGTTTAACTTAGTATGGTCAGGAATGCACAGCTAGTCATTTGAAGTTTAATGGCCAGAATATCAGCCAGCCTCAAAGTCATCCAAAGTGGTCTTCCCCCATGTTTTACCACCACAAGAGACCCAGGATCACAGACTAGGTCTCTGATGACCAGCATGTCAACAACAAGAAGACCCCTAGCAGAAAGCATTTATCTTGCATCCTCCTCCAGCCTAATTCAGAAATCTAACCCCTGAGTCAATCCTGATTATTTAGATATGAGGAAGAAATTCTTTCCTGTGAGGGTAGTGAGGCACTGGAACAGGTTGCCCAGACAAGCTGTGGATGCCCCCTCCCTGGCAGTGTTCAAGGCCAGGTTGGATGGGGCTTTGGGCACCCTGGTCTAGTGGAGGGTGTCCCTGCCCATGGCAGGGGGGTTGGAACTGGATGGTCTTTGAGGTCCCTTCCAACCCAAACCATTCTGTGGTTCTGATTATTGCCAAATACAGTTATTTCTTGAGGTGTGGCTTTTGTCAGCCTTGATTAGCCTGACCAGTTCCTATTCCTGTTCCTGCACATTAAGGCAGAGCACTGCAAGCACCTGGAAGTATCTCTAAATGCAAACTCCACATGCCTGTGGGAAAAACAGACATGATGTGTTTTCATTGCCCAAAGGCATGTCAAAAAACTTTCAGCCTAACGAAAAGGGCAGAACAAAGAACCTGTCCAAAGCCCAACCACAAACTCATGACAGCACAGGGAAGGCTGTAATAGTCTTTGTTGGATGCTGGTGTCTTTTGCATGAAAAAATATTTCCCACATATGTGCTGATGAGAGCTAAAAAAAAGAACCAAAACACAAAGCGGGATGACAGGATAAGCGCTCATCTATTGTAGCATGCAGGATTATAGTAAATCCTAACCAAAATACAGGCCAAATTCTCAAGTGATAGCACTGCACTTAAGTAAGCAAGATTGGCCCAAATGAGAAGTTGGCGCAGGAGCTGCAGGGTGTAAATCCCATGCTAATGCAGGCAATCCAACGTACAACTGCATGGATGAAATGAAGTCATTCATGTGATTCATTTTTTTAATGCTACGGGATTAAAAGAAGAAATGTTTGGCCAAAACCAGTTTCTTCTTCCGAGGTCAAAGTGCATGTTACTGATGTCTCATCTGGTCTTCGCTGGCCTCCTGTCTGTACTGTGTGGCTTTTGGCATGGTAATAGTTGTCGAGTTTGTTTTCCAACTAGCATTCTTGGCAGACATAATTTATTTTCATAGATCTTGTAGGAACTTGATATCTCGGGGACCTTTTTCCTTCTATCAAATTTGGCTGAAATGTTGTTAGGAGAAACATGTGCTCAGGCCAGCAGATAAGCCTCATTTTTTTTTTTTATTTTTTTATTTCCTCAGGAAACAGGCTATAATAGTCACTTACATTTAGTTTCTTCTTGCTTTTTGTATCCTTATCAATATAGTGACTTGCTTCCAAAAATCATGTCAAGAAGGAAAAAAAAAATCAATTTATGACAAGACTGTCTTGATCAGCAGGAATCAAATGAGATGTCCCCTTTCATCAAGTAGGAAAGGCTCCACAGTGGTCAATACATTCACTTTTTTACCCCCCAAAACAAATGACTCACAGTTGTGTTTTCATCAAGACAAGCTGCTGCCAAGCACATGGATCCCTTAGCAAAAATTTAATTGGACAGCACAGGGCAAAGAGTGCAACAATATAAAAAGAATGGGTTAACAAAGATGACAGATTACAGACAGGCTTCCAAAGAGTGATAACCAAGCATGACAAAGAAATTAAATGCTGTGGAGATTTAAAAAAAAAAAAAAAAAAAAAAGTGAGCATGCTCTTTCCATTTTTAAAAAACAGATTACCTTTGTGATGCTAAATACTTCTAAAGGGTTTTCGCAACAGGGAGGACAAAGACTGGACATGGAAAGGAGAAAGCAGAAAATTAATTTGTTATGGCAACTCAAAGCATAGAAGCTTTTCTCTGCAAAACTCTGTGGAACAGCATCCATAGTAAGAAATTTACTCCCTAACTATGAGAAATGTATGAACAAAGCCACAGCAATATTTTAAACTGTGTGCTTTTATGAGGACAAAAAGGACAAGGCCTTCTCCTCATGGACTTTGTCCTTGACTGGACAGTGAGAACATGCAGTGACTCGTGGAAACCGCCCAGCATCCGACCTTCAGGGCAGCTGAAGCCTTACCACTCCTGAGAAGCAGCCTGGAAAGGGGTTAAAGCATCCCTCTGCTCCAAGCTAGCTCCCATCATCATTAGAGTCCAATGAAGATCATGCGTCACGGAAATTAGCAGAGGATTGAAAGGTTTTTTTCCCCAAAATGAGCATCAGGAACGACATTGCTGGGGTTTTCCTTCTGATGCACTTAGCTGACTGAAGGACCTTTCCTTGCTTCCCAGCTGAGCACTTGCTGTCCCAGCAACCACACTCTTCCTCAGCCCAACCCTGAGCAAAAGTGGAGGCAGGTGCTAGTTCAGGTATGTTTTCCTGACTGTGGCAGGGAAGCCCTCTTCATTACAGTGTTGATTGATGCTAAATGCGAGCATCTCTATAGCTGTTTCTGCCTTAAGTAGGCAGCAATTCAGGGGGAAATTGTATTCCTCTGTCAATTAGGGCTATTACCTCTTGATTAAATTCTCCTTCAGAAGCTCACGGAGCTGCATGCAGCAGGGAAAATAAGGCATGACAAGAAACATCTCCCCATACAGACAGCTGCTAGAAAGGATGCAACAGCATTCAGTTAAACTTTCACAAAAGGGAAATTTTATCTAGCTGCTAACAAGTCTGCAAAATTTTAGCCCAAGCAGTAAACACTTGAGAAAGCTTTGCCAGCCTTTGAAACTGGGGAGGGATCTGGTGCTTGAGACGGACAACGTGGCCAAGACAACATCAGGCCTGGTGAAAAAAGCTGTGCTCACCTGCAGCTGTTGCTGCAAAGCCATTTCCCCCTGTCCCAGCTCACAGAGACAAAAGGCACCAATTTGTATTGTGCTCTTTGTACTTTTGCTTTCTAGAGCAGAATGGCGGTGTATTTTTTTTTTATTAGTCTGAATAAATGGCACGTGAGCCTGAGGCATTTGAAAGCAGACTGTGTTTGGCTTTTAGGCTTTCCTGCTTGTTGCAGTCTGTAGTTGAAGAGCAAGTTTAGGGAAGGAAGGAAGGAAGGAAGGAAGGAAGGAAAAATAAAATCCCCGGGGAAGCCGGTGGCTGTAGCACGCGGAGCAGCCCCTGTGTTTCTGTGTAAATGTGGTTCNGAAGGAAGGAAGGAAGGAAGGAAGGAAGGAAGGAAGGAAGGAAGGAAGGAAGGAAGGAAGGAAAAATAAACTCCCCGGGGAAGCCGGTGGCTGTAGCACGCGGAGCAGCCCCTGTGTTTCTGTGTAAATGTGGTTCGTCCCTGCATAAGCCTGCCTGGAGGTCTCACCTTCTTCTTCTTCGGCTCCTGATCTTTCTCTCTCTGTCATAGGACTTGCCCCAATCTGGGAGGCAAGGAAATATTTGTAGGGTTTGTTTGGTTACTAAAATCCTACCTCGGCTCCATAAATCCTAGAATATTACCTAGACAGCACTTTTGCCTGACCACTTTTCTCCCTCTATTTCTGGAGCACGCTCTTGTCCAGGCGTGAGGCTCCTGCTGAACCACTCACAAGCTTCCCAGTGCCGCTGCCGCGCTGTAGCAATGCCACAGCCCTGACTTGGAGGCAAAACCGTACGCGAACAAAGTCTAAACAAGCCAGAGAATTGAATTCAAGGGAGGGATTGGCACATCCCGCTATCTGTCCCGCTGTCCTGGCCCTGCCCTGCAGCCTGCCCAGGCTGCCCCGCCACAGGCTGCAGACCTCCAAAATCAGATTACAGAGTCAGCAAATACAGCAGGAGTCTGCAATTCGTGTCCTTGCTTGGACAAGGGGAACAAATCATGCAGACTACGTGTGAGGTTTTGTCCAACCTTTTCAATGGTTTTGGAATGGAAAGGCAATCAGAGCAAGTTATTGGTCTGCACCACCAGTAGGTCCACCTTGGAGACCAACGTTGGTTTCTGCTTGAAATGGCATGGCTTATTTGATCTTTTTTTTAATCTTCTGTGATTGAGGTGGGTTTTTTGCTAAATGTAAAGGTCACCTTTGAAGCCTAATGGTCCTAGACCAAGGTGTATCATTCTCAGTGTAACGATTTGTAATATACACATGATTTTGTCTTGATTGCTCATCTTGGGACAGTCAATTTGTGCAGTATCTTTTACTTTGCTTTTATTCTTTGGGAGTAAAGGTTGAGTTTTAATCGATCCAGCACCTTTTGTGTTTCATAAGTAGAATATTTATGAACAGAGAGAGATTGTCCAATTTGAAAAATCCACTGAAGTGTAAGCCCTTGGATTAAAACCTGTTGGAGCTGTGTCGATACTGTAATTACTTTGGAATACTGTAATTACTTTGGATATTTACTTGATATGTCCTATAGTTTAAAAATAAAAAAAAAAAAGTAAAATAGGAGGCAGTCCTGGTTTTATGCAGATAACAATGTTCCTGCCACACAAAGCTTGATGAAGTGGTGGTTAATAGCTGACGTGAAGTTGAGCCATAAGCTTTCTTAACAAACGACTAGTCTGAACTCCACAGAGCACTTTTCAAATATCAGCTATGATTATCGTTTCAGAAATAACTTATCCCACTGGGCACGGAGGAGGATAATTTCAGAGTACTTTGCAAGCCTATTGAAGTCAGCAACCGATAGGCCTGCCCATTGCCGGAGAGGTGTCTCAAAGTTCAAGGTGCCGTCTGAAGGCAATTTAAATAGCACGAGGGCAAAGAAAACTCTGTGTGCCTGTTCAGTGGTGTGCTGTGCCCCCGATGCCCGCCCCTGGGGGGGCCCAGCACCGAGCACCGAGCACCATGCGGGGCAGTGGTGCAGGCACCCAGCCACACAGCCCACGGGGTCTGCTGGCCACCACCGCGGGGATGGGGCATCCTGCGGCCATGCCCTGCCACCTCCTCAGGCCAACGCCAAGCCCCAGGAGGGGGACTGCCACCTCGGGTGCATCCCCACAGGGTCACAGCTGGGTGTTTGTCGTGGTTTTACCCCAGCCGGCAGCTGAGCACCATGTAGCCCATCGGGATGGGGGAGAGAACTGGAAAAGTTAAAGTGAGAAAACTCGTGGGCTGAGATAAAGAGAGTTTAATAGGTAAAGCAAAAGCCACACAGGCAAGAAAAGCAAAGCAAGGAATTCATTCACCCCTTCCCATGGGCAGGCAGTGTTCAGCCATCTCCAGGAAAGCAGGGCTCCGTCACGCGTAACGGTTACTTGGGAAGACAAACGCCATCACTCCGAATGCCGCCACCCCCCCCCTTCCTCTTCCCCAAGCTCCTTATAAACTGAGCGTGACGTCATATGGTATGGAACATCCCTTTGGTCAGTTTGGGTCACCTGTCCTGTCTGTGTCTCCTCCCAACTCCTCGTGCACCCCCAGCCATCCCGCTGGCAGGGCAGTGCAAGAAGCAGAAGAGGTCTTGGCTCTGTGTGAGCACTGCTCAGCAATAGGTCCATAGAACAAAACCATCTCTGTAGTATCAACACTGTTTCCAGCACAAATCCAAAACATAGCCCCATACTAGCTACTATGAAGAAAATTAACCCTCTCAGCTGAAACCAGGACAGTGTTTCATCCCCTAACCCGGAGCTGCCAGCCCTCAGCGCTGCACCCCAAGGATGGACCCCGGGGGATGCACCCCACCTGCGCTGCAAAGATCCACACAGATGCCCCTATCCTCCCCTTCCCACTTCCAGATTCCCAAATTTTCTATCATCTGGAACATCCTAGTCCTGTATTACCCTAGGCAGTGGAGAGATGAAAGAGTTTCACTTGTTCTAAGCAGAGTTCCTTCTTCGTTATTTTGACTTAACATTTATAAATCAAAGCAAATTAAATCTTTCTTCCCTAATTTCAGTGTAAGATCCTCTGCACTGACAATATTAGAGATTTCTCTCTAAACCCATAATGACTTTGTGCAGTTAAGTGCTCCTGAGCTCTGAGTCTGCTCTGAAGTAAGGTGAAGGCAAATTAAAATATACCATAAATGATCAGTCATACTGTCTTCCTATCCATCTACCTATAGATATCCTTTTTTCTGTTATTACTAGCAGCAAATTAAGGCTGCAAACACCAGTCATGTAGAGAAAGCTGGTGACAAAGTGGATGCAAAGATAGACTTCAGCTTAACGAGCCTAGGCAGAAGACACTTCATTTTCTCTTTGCTTACCTCATCTATGACATCCAAGTGCGTTGCTACCTCTCTATCACTGACCGTGGCAGCTGCTGCTGAGCAAAGGCTGTGCAGCACTGCCTCTTGCGAGCAGCTGGAAATTGCTATCGTCACCTGGCGACTACTGTGTGTGGGTATGGCCAAGGAAGTTTTGGGGTGTGAGGTACGTTCAGTTTCCAGTATGGCGGCTTCAAATACCCATCCGAAGTGAGAACACGAGCTGCAGTCGCCGTGTGTGCAGCCCAGCCGTGTTACTCTGCTCAGAGGCGACAAACCTTACCGAAAGATCTCCTTCTACCCCATGCAACTTTTTGCAGAGCAGCACAATCGCTGCTCCAGTTCACTCTGCCAGGACAGGGCGACAGAGAGTGCCCTCTCCTAAGCGTGGGGTTTATATTTGCTTAGCATCTGAACAGCCAGGCAGGCTGCACCGAGCTATGCACTGAGTAAATTTGAGAAAGTTATTCATGGTCTTGTGTCACAGTATTAAGAAAGGGATTGTGCAACCTGATGGACCTGCAATAGTAGCTGAAAGGACGAGAAACTGGATTAGAAGACCCAGGAAGACACAGCTATAGTCCTAACTCCACCCGGGTGTAGAAATGATAAAAAACTTTGAAGTGCTTTTCTTCGGGTGCAGGGAAGAATTTAATGTATTCTCTTGCAAAACATGCTCCCAAAGTATGCCGAGAGCCAGCCCAATTTAAATAGCACCCTCCGTCCCCTCCCAGAGAGGGCCACCTGCCACAGGACTGGGAGAGGAGCCAGGACCTGCTCAGTGCCGGTGCCGAGGGCAACACTGGACTTTATTAATTGCTTGTGAGAGATCAATCAGGTGAGCTTCCCAACACCTCCACAAAGCTCATCTCACCAGAAGTCTTTCCCGAGGTGGGGGAATTGTACTTTGTGTAGCCCAGTCAGACCAGATACCCTGACGCTTACTGCCAAGGCAAAGAAATCTTGCCTGATGAACCCCAGCATTGTATTTCACCTGTCACGGAGATGCCTGTCAAAATACATAACCTGACAAGTCCTGAAAACTCCTCACTATGTATAAATTTATTATGGGTTTGAGCGGATTCAAAGGGAATATAAATAGCTTGAAACCTCATGCTATTAACCTAGAAACACTGACAGGGCTTGGTGCCAGGTCTTGGACCAGCTGACAGGCAATAATGAGCAACAATCGAGCTCTGCTGACAACTTTCAAGGCTGATGATCTAATGAGCTACGGGGATGTAGTTCAAGGGTAAGGGCATCTTCCTAAATAGCACAAGATGAAAATGAGCAGCATGGAAACCACTGTAACACACGCTGAAACAAAACCAAATCCTAGTGATACAGCGGGAACAGTTAGCTAAAGAAGCAAGTACCACTGAAATATTTCGGGGTCTCCAAAGGCTGGTCGTCCACTTGAAAGCTTAGTTGCATAGCACTAGCCTCCAAAAATTCATCCGCAGTGGTGTGTTTGTAGGCTTTTTGAAGCATTAGCCCCCCCACTGTAATGATGCAATGTTCCTGGGGGTTATCTGTGAGTGAGGAGATGTTTCATGTGCATGTTGTTTTCCCCATGGCAGAACACCATCACTGAAGAAAAAGTTCAGAGGATGAAGGAGCAATTCATGTCTGCCTATGATGTCACTACAGATGGACGCTTGCAAATCCAAGAGGTATCTTCTTCTGCCTCCAGATCAGGATTTCTTTCACAAAAGGAGGGATAATTAGGACCTAGAGCAGACTTGGGAGATAGAACCTGAGTGGGGACGTGTTGAGTCATGGGAGTACTACATTTGCCAGATCTCTTGGTCTGGGCTTTATTTCCAAGGCATGCCCAGCTTATATTTCCAATACTTGGTCAGCAGCCACCCAAGTTTTTAATATCTTTACTTCCATGGTGTGGGTTTGTTTTGGGGTTTTTAATGTGGGCTTTTTTTTTTCCAGCTTGCAAATATGATCCTGCCTGATGATGAGAACTTTCTGCTGCTTTTCCGACGGGAAACTCCCTTGGACAACAGCGTGGAATTCATGCGGGTCTGTATCTCCACATTGTCTCTTACCCTTGCACACCAACAGCTTCAATACGTACACTTCCACCCTCCATAGAACATAGCATGGGAAAAATGTGGTTATTGTGGAAGCAAAACACGTTCTGACCTGTTCAGGTAGAGAGGGTGATACCATTTTACCTGGATGCGTTATCCTGGCAGGGTATGGGGTGGAAATCTCCATAAGCTGGGCCAACTGAGGAGCGCAAACCCATAAGGTTTCCTTAACCATGCTCGTTTTCCCTCTCTTCTCTGCCCCTAAGTATCCCAATACAGAATTTCCATTTTTCCAAGACTGCTTGCAGTTACTTTTATTTCACATCCAAACTGGGGACTTCTGCAGTCACAATAGCCAGTTCTGACTTTTACTCAGGGCAGTAAGAGAAGCTGCATGTACAAATTAGGTAAGAAATGCGGAACGGTCTCTTAGTCTTTTCTTCCTTTTATAGACAGTGTGTCTGCATTAAATACGTGATAGCAGCATGTCACATGTACCGCATCCATATGCGAGTAAAAGCTATTGTGTGGGAAGTTTCTTTTATTTTGTCTACAATTTATTACATATTGGATAGTGCAACAGCTTGCTCGTTATTTAAGTCCTGATTTGAATCTTTACGATCTATCACCCAAGCAGATGATTAACTGCAATATTTATGCGGTCATATCAATCTATCCCCATTCAGATCTGGCGCAGTTACGATGCTGATAGCAGTGGATTTATTTCAGCTGGCGAGCTCAAAGTAAGTTATTCTAACAATTCTCTTTAGGCCTGATCTACAGCTCACTGATGTCAACGGGAGCCTTTCTGTCGGCTTTACCAACTTGCTGCCTTTCTGTGTGGTTGACGAATGGCATTTCTAAGTTGTTCACGGCCAGTTTAAGGACTGAGGACACTCCAGCCTTCTGGCACATCTGCGGGGCCCTGCCAGGAGGGAGGATGCTCTGCTGTTGCCCTGGCTGTCCTGCTTCCCCCTTGCCTCGTCCCATGACCCAACTTGTCTTGGTGCCCCCCGAGCATCCAAGAAGCCCCCCAAGCACGCCTCACCTCGGCTGTACACACGTGCCTCTCCCAGCTAAGCAGAGCCACAGCTGTTGTGTTTTATTAATGGGATTTCTTCATAATTTCTTCCCGAGCGTGCAGATTTTCGGAACGCTGGTTTCTTTTTAAAACTCAGGCTATTGAGGCAGAAACCTGTTCAGAAACTGTAACTCAAACGCTTTGAGCCAGCCGGGCACAGGAATCCATCCCTGGGCTGCGGACCCTGCGCTGACCTCTCGGCGTGTGACTCCAGCCTGAGCCCCACCAGAGACATGAGCAGATGCTTAAGTGTCTTGCTGAATGGCAAATATTTTTATTTTAGCGGGTTAATTATGACTTATACCAGTATGACTGCTCTGGGGAAATTTGGTTTTCTTCTAATTTAGTTGAAAAAAATATGTTTCAACTAAAAAAATGTGACCTTTATGTGAAATTGAAGACAATAGTACTAATCAGGAATGTGAAATTAGATTCATGCAACCCTGCTGAATTTGGATTGAATTTCTTACTGTTAGTTCCTGAATTCACTCTAAGGAGTAAAATTTGTCTCTTTCCTTACCACAGGATTTCCTGCGAGATCTCTTTTTGCAGCATAACAAGATGGTTGCTGAAGTAAAGCTGGAAGAATATACTGATACCATGGTAAGAAAAGATAGTGTTAATATTGTTTAGATTATACTACTGCCTAAAAATGCCCTTCAGGGTCAATGTCTATAGGGCCATAAATGCCCTCTTGAAAGGTGTATCTCCTCCAAGAGGTCCCTGTGGACAGTTAGCACATGCTGCTGCTGTTTCTTCGCACTGCACTGGACATCAGCTGTCAACAGCATTTCCTATACTTTTTCTTCGAGTTGAACTGTTTATTATGAGAAAGCGGCTTGACTTTACGCCAAAGCAAACTGAGCCCTAAATCCATTTTAAAAAAGTAGTTGAGGTGCATCCCTCTTCAGGGTACGTTCAGCCTCAGCCAGATCTCCAGCTCCGTCCCTCTCTCCCTCCTAGCAAATCCTTTTGCTCCCAAGACACGCAGGTATCTGGCTCTTGTGCTCTACAAAGCCCAGCAAACCTTGCTGGCTCCCTGCTGCTTCCCTGAAAGACTGGGAGGTTGAAAGCTTCAACTCTTCCCCTGCCTTATCACAATATATTTTTTATCCTTCTATCAGCAACATAATATTTGGTGTAAGTTTAGGATCAATCACCTGGATTTCAGACCGACTTATTATATCTAGCCATCTAAAAACAAGAAAAGAAAAAAAAGAAAGCTCATTTCTGATGTCATTCTCAAGGGTATCATTTGTGTTCCACTAGCAGACATCTACCATTGCAATTTTCTAAATGATTTTCAGATGAGACTGCCTTGATTCTTGGCACAAAAATCTGTATTTGTACCTAAAAAACAGCGTGGTATGCAAGCAAACAAGGAGCTGCCCGCATATTTTGCAATAGCATGTTATGTATGCATGATGCATCTGTGCCTAGAAATGTGACCCTTTGCAGCAAAGTGCAAAACTGTACCATTACAGAAGACTGTACTTTTTTCTTTTCATATTTATAGGACAGCGAAGGGAGAGAAACACAAGCTGCAGAAATTATTTTCCAGCTGGCAGAGCTTGAAAACAATAAACCCCCATAAACTACAGCTAGAACAAAAACCTTCCTGGTAGTGCTTGCAGGTAGCAAATAGCTTTTATGCTGCTCCGTTAAGGTTTCCTTTCCCCACGGCTAATCTCTGATCAGGTGCTGGGGAAGAGGCGATCTGAAGCTTGTAGGCATCGGGTGATTCATTTCCTCCAACTTCTTTCCCTTTCCAACAACTTCCCCAGAAAGATCTGTGATTGCTGCTGCCCCAAAGCAGCCAGGTATCCCTGTGGTCTGGTGACGCAGCTCGGGGCTGACAGCCAGGAGGTCTGGTTTCTATTCCCGTCTTTTTTTTTATAGATTGGCTTTGTATCTTCGGAGAGGCAGTTTAGCCTCTACGCTACAGGATAAGGTTTGAGGCTTTGTATATCTGGGGAAATCTGTGACCTGAAATGCAAATCTGGCTTGTGAGGAAAAATGTTTGCAAAGCCTCAGTGCCAAAGGAATCAGGGATGTTAACGGTTATTAGAAAATGAGGATACGGCAGATGTCTTTTTTTTTTTTCCTCACGACTCTTTGCTATAAACTGAAGATCAAGGATGTTTACAAACACACCTGATCCCAACAGCTAAGGCAGGGTGTGAAATTACAACAGGTGTAATCTTGCCCTGTGATATACTATAGTAAAATAGAGGCTATGAATTCTGTATGTCATGGCAAAATATCCACATGGACAGCATCTCTATAGTAGCAGATACACTGCTCAAAGTGATTGCGTGGGAACATGTCTGAAGTAGTGGGGCAAAATCACAAGGAGGGAAGAAAGATTCAGTCGTACATTTGCGGTGCTGGATTAAAAATGGAGAAGAAGTGACTCGAGGAGCCAAGATGGGTCTGTCACCATCACCACTGCCTGGGAAAACAGGGCCACAGTGGCCCTGACGTATTTTGCTGCAGAGCAGGAGCTTTACTTTTAATTCCTGAGGCTTTCACAGACTTCTTGACAACCAGCAGCACCAATTCCTTTACTGCAAAGTGGAAATACTTCTATTCTTCTTCTATACTTCTATTTCTCCCCCCTATCACTTTACTCCCACCCTTTTCTCCATTTATAGCATAGAGTCTTTGGGACAAGGACCTCTTCTCTGTACATCCACAGCCAGCTGCACACATCTTAAGCAGCTTCTGATATACTGAGTGGATCCTAGAGCCTTCTGGAGATAGAGGTAAAGGGAAAAAGATAGAAGCTATCACTTTAAAGAAGCTAGCTCAGGCATGAGAAAAAAAAAGAAAGAAAAAAGGCAATTTATGATTCTGTGCTGAGTGTTTGCAGCTTCAGCTTGTGAGAGGTATGAGCAGATATCATACTGACCAGAGCATGCTAAATGCTTGCCCCTTACTTATGCTGCTATGAATGACCTTACACCACACTAGAAAAAGCTTGGAAGGGGGAGAAAGTATTTCTTTTGGAAGAGATTGGTTGTCTCCAGAAAGGAATATCACTTTATCAGGCTGCTTAGAAGTCATTTCTTAAGAGGCTATTCTGTTTCCTTGTGACCTTGACATCCTCTCTTTGGAAAATACTGATACAGGTCAGGGATTTGATGAACAAGTGGTGAACCCTTGGAAAGAAAACAAGTAGTGAATGCGTTGGCATTGCACAAGCCCCATGAGTCTGCTAAATCAAACCTTAAAGAGCACTAAAGCCACGGGAGAAAGTCACAAAAGAAGAATATTTGAATTCTCAAGAATCTTAATGAGGGAATTAAAGTAACAACCCTGTGCTGAGGCAGCTCTTTTGCAGTCAGAGTTCTTGTTAGTTTTCATGCCTACCTATATATATATATATGTTTGTATTAATAGTCATTAAGTGTGCATTAATATTTATTTGCATGCACCCACTTGCATAAGAAGATACATAGTGACATGCAGTTCTGAATCCTTGAAAGCAGCCCGTGGGTTTGTTGTCTTCCCATGGGCATAGACCAAGAGCTGTGGGCAGGGAGCAAGGTGGCTCAGAGGCAAAGCAAAGCTCTGTGTTGCTCTGAGCCTCTCCGGGCCGTGAGAAGATGCTCCAGGGCTCCTGCAGTGTGTGCTCCTGGAGACAGGGTGGGCACAGCTGAAAATGGAGCTTTTTAAGAGCGTGGTGAGAATATTCTGCTGTTCTGAAGTAACACAAGCTGGAGAAATTAAAGCTTGCCCCCTTACTGCTTCATGATGAGGAGGCCGTGGAGGATGACAGCAGTGCTAACAACCTTTCCCAACCCCTCCCCACCTCCCCTCAGCCCCCATTCATGTTCTTATTAGGCTTCTGGGTCCTGGTGAAGTTTCAGC
This sequence comes from Aramus guarauna, assembly GCA_013400195.1. Classification (NCBI taxonomy): domain Eukaryota; kingdom Metazoa; phylum Chordata; class Aves; order Gruiformes; family Aramidae; genus Aramus; species Aramus guarauna. Next base: position 182,184 of record VXBL01002095.1, on the reverse strand, counting down.
CCAGCTCACGTGTGCGTTTGACACCGTTTTGCCATGAGCGACAGCGTCCGTACCTGTGTATGCGCGTAGCTGTGTACTTAAGCAGAATATTGTAAACGCCTGAATATGAACCATGACTTAAGACACAGTTTTGGATGAAATTAAGTATTCATCCTTTTTTTCTTCTGTAAGAGCAAAATTCTCACTCAGCTTTTGCATCTTGGTATACGTTATTACCACGTTCATAGAAACACCAATAATTTATAGCTTCCCAGACAGCAGCATGCTACTTCTAGTTTGTAATCCCAATGTCTACAAGCCACATGCAGGGCAAGCTCATTACTGAGGCAAACTTCAGCAAACTAAGTTGTATGTACTGCTGAAACAGTCGCACGTGCAACACTGACGTTCACTTTTTGCATTGCCTTATGTTCATAATGTCAGACCGAGCATAAAAATGTCCTTCAATTTGACCGTTACTGTATTTTAGCAGAATGTAAAGGATAACAAACACCCCCCCACCCCAGCCAGCATACTATCTTTGCCCAGCACAAGCTAAAATACGAGAGAGGCGATAATGCAAGTGCAGTGAGTAATAATTCAAGAAGCATTCGTCGTGAACTACAGCATTTGAAAGTTAGTAGATGGAGATGGCTGAGAATGAAATCTTAGCCCCAGAGAAGTCAAAATAGAAATCCTGCCAGCTGTAATGATGCCAGGGTTTGGCTGGGCTTATCTGTAAAGGTTCTCCTGGGAACCGAACTTCATACCCCGAGCAGTCGCTGCCCCCGCACGCAAGCCTGCAGCTGACTAGCTGAGGGTTCCTCATCTTCTGAGTGCAAAGGGGAACAGGTTGACTTCTGCCTGAAGATGGTCTGTGTCCATGAGTACGTATTGTGGACTACCTTTATTGTACACTGAGGGGGGGATTTCTGGTGCTTTTGTGGCTGCTGCCTGTCCCCTCTGTGAGGACAATGCTAGAGGCTTGGTGCGGTCACTTCTTTGGCTGTGAAAGCTTGTCTGTCTGTGCTTAGTGCCAATGTTGCTGTAATTTATATATATATATGTGTGTGTGTGTGTGTGTGGAGTACAGCCTAAAAGACTGGTTGCCTAAAGGAGCAGTCTTTGTACATCCCTTCTCCTGGCAGTGGTCCATGCTGGTCTCCCTCCCAGGTGGCTCCGTAAGGATGCCATGACCCCCCAGAGACTGCATCTCCAGTGATGCACTGACACTGCCACCATCACATCTCCTAACCCCAGCCACCACTATGAGAGCTCCCTCATCCCTGGAGAGCTTCCTGCTGGCCTTGGGTGGGTGCAATACCTCTCATTGCTTTGCTGTGCGTGACAGAGAGAGGACCCACACAGCTGATGAACACAACGGAGGGAAATCTGCCTCCCGTGTCTCTTCTAGACTTAATCCCGGTGATGCTGTCACTTCTGGTTTTGCGCCACACTTGCTATAGCATAAGCCAGGGGAAGCAGAAAATCCCATTTAAGCTCAAACTTCATTTCTGAAGATCAAAACCACCAGAAGTCAGGAGCCTGCACTTTTGAAAACCCTAGCAGATAACGCCTTGGTCTTTCAGGAACCAAAACGCTCTTAGAAATCCTGCGCTAAATGACTCACCTAGATTGCACAGGCAATCTCTTCGGGCAGAGCACTGAGCTTTTGTCCGAGGTAACTCGCTGGCCACAGGGCCCTCCTGTCGCTTGGCAAAGCCCTTGGGTCCCTGTCCTTCCCTAAGGAGAGTCCTGCAGCTCGGGCACGTGCCTGTCTTTATACACCCTCCATACCTTTTGTGCTCACTGGCTAGTTTTACTTACAGCTGTTGGGTATAGATGCCCTCAGCGTACATAGCTGTGAGAGTAAGAGGTCAGGCAAGAGCCGACTCCCTCCGTGTCCCACCTAAGGGATAAAACACTTTATCACACAAGCAGAGAACCAGAACCAGAGAAGGTTTAAAAGGCTTTAGTGAGTCCACTGATCACAGAACTATTTATTTTGGTTGTTTACTTCCTTCCTTATCTCTCTCATGGAAAATAATTCAGATTTATAATCCTATATTGCTCTTTAAAGCACGCGTGTGTTTGTCATGTCATGGTGTTTCAGTGGCTGCCTTTACAACACTGGACTGGGAAAGCAGAGATATTTCCCTTGCTGAATTCAAAGCCAATGGCAGCTTTGATTTTGCACTTAAAAAAAATGAGATGTAACAATTCTGATTTTGCAAATCCAGCTCTTGCTTATGCTCTGTCTGCCTCAGAGTGCATGGACTACGCTCAGACAAACAGAACTGACTTCCCTGGTGCACTGACATTAAAATGTCAGTGAATTAATTTGTGCAAATACTTTAAAACACGGGGTAGCTTGACAGTAAAATAAATGCGCCATTTTATAAAGCACACTGCTAGATGCAACAAAGCTTTTAGTCAAGCAGAGTGCTGTTTAAACATGCCAGACCTTGTCCTTAACCACGTTGAGATGTTTCATATCAGCCTGGCAGCATAAATATGCCTTTCAAGAGTGTAAATTGAAAATCCATCAAGTTTAACACATCAAGATGGTGTGTAAAGGCAAAAGTTTAAATAAGAAACAATCTCATAATGATTTCAAATATCTTCTTATCCCATGATATACACTTCGTCACATGGGGTGGGTACCCTCTGTCATTCTTGTGTACTTATGTACGCAATTAGCAGATTGGATCAAACACTTGCATGCTTGAAATTTGAAAGTTTCATTAACAAACATTTCCCCAGGCTTTTACTGAGTAATGAGGCCAATGATTGACGTGTAGTGGGTATGCATGAGCTCCAGTTGTACAGATAATAGGATTAGGTCTATCTTATTAGCTGTGGTACCTGAACTAATTCAGTGAACACTATTCCATCTTCTCTACATGTTTTCCCTCTTTCAAATGGAAGTCATTCGACAATCATTATCTCAGCCTAGGTCTTCCAGCCAGACTTTGCTTTTCTTTCTTTTGACTGGTATGGGTAATGAAAATATTACATATATTTGAAAATTTTATTCAGGATACTTGTTGCAGAAAAAGGTGAAACAATTTGAAAACACAAAGATTCTCTCTTGGTATTGCAAAAGCAGAGCTGAGTGAAGGAGGTCAGAGAGGGGAGCTGGTTAGCTGTAAGTAGACATGGTCAACGACTGAACGTTTAATGTTCAGCTCAAAGATAAGATGCAAATGAAGCAAATTGACTGGGGATGTTGTTTTTCATTACGTGTTCCACTAAGGAAAGTATTATCTCTGCAGTTAAATGTGTTTTAATGGGACCTGCACTACTGATGGAATATTGTAAAGTGTTCAGAAATGGATACAGATGAAAACCACCAGCTCTGAAAATTTGTAATGAAACAGAAAGATTTCACATCTAAATCATCACCTCTAATCTAGCCTGTTTCATTAAGTTCTTCAGCCTCCCACAGCTATTAGCAACTTCTGAAACAGTGAAAACATGCTGCACCCACAAAGTAGAGCAGATGCAGGACAGGTGGGACACCCAAAGTCCCAAGAAAAAAATATCTATGCTAGAATGATTATTTATTTATTCTGTGGAAAAGGAGATGAAACTGGAGATGTTTCACTGAAAAAAACCTCATGGCTTGTCTCAGACAGACCTATGTGAAATGAAAAATGGGCCTACATCTGCCCTTTGGATTGGGAACCACCAGATCTGTCCTGGTTCCAGAAGCTGCAATCCCAGTCAGCATTGATAGGTGTTTATCAGCAAGCTTCTACAGAGGTCAGGACCTTGTGGTCACAGAGCTGAACTTCTCCCAAATGTGGTCACAGAGCTGAACTTCTCCCAAAAGCTCTGTGTGTTTGCTTTCAGAGCATTACAGAGGGAAAAACATATCTGAATCTAAATTCTGGGCTGAAATGCTGTGGTTTAGTCCCAAGAAAGTACTTCTGAGACACACAGAGAATGGGAGAAAATAAAAAAAACACCTTCAGGAACTCAGAAACACGTAGGAGAATCCAGGTGAAGTTCGAAGAGAGCTAAAGGCAGTAAGTTTTAGTGTATTTTGGTAAGGGCATTGTATCTTTGCCCCGTCCTGGGCAGCAGTGTCCCTGAGAGCTTCACCCCACACTTCCCACCAAACGCTGTCACCTCACACCATGCCAGGCACATCACTGTGGTGATGTGATGGTGACTTCTTACAGATGTCCAGGTAGCGAATGCTCCTCAGTAGCCTAAACGGGATGATTTACTGTAGAGCCTAGGGACTATGGCATTTCTACCGCCCAAATGTTGGCATTTTCTCTAGCTGGCTAAATAGAGGTTGCCTCTGTAAGCTTCCTCTATGGAGTATTTTTCAGAGTAAGAGTAATAGCCCAAGCTGCAAAGCCATGTGCGGTGGAGTCTGCAAAAGTGAGCCATTCAGAGTATCTCCCCCTCTCCTCACATGACAAACAAAACCAGGTTAGGCGCTGATGTCCCATTTGGAGAGAGGCTTTTAAAATCTTTTCTGGGATGATTTACTTTTAGAAGGAATATTACCTGCAGAATAACTCCTTTATCAGCCAGGAACTGAAAGTTCATGTTTTTCTCTCTGATGGCAGTGGGAGGCTGTCGTTGCAAGGGCATTTCTCTCCTCGGTGGCACCACTGAAGCCAGCCTTGCCCCATTGTGGCCCCAGCAGAGACCAGGGAGAAGTCCCGTATTGCAGTGGGATAACTGATGGGGCAGAAGGCAGGACGGAAGAAGTTAGATAAGCTGGAGAAGAACAACTTGGACTGATGCAGCATGAGAGAAATCCTCAGGATGGCTCAGCAGCTTTATTGATCTCTCCAGCTCTAGGGCTAAGGAAGATTCAGCGGTCTTTCGTTTATCATTTAGTGGCTCTGCACAGAAGTGGGAAGTGGCTTTCCTTGTGCCACTGAACACCTGCATGGCTCTCAGGGTGTGATTTTTCCAAAGATCTCAATATGGGCCTTTAATCATTCATAGGAGTTCTATACTGTCTTTCAGTGGGAGGAAAAGGGAGCCCATACTGGGTGCTCTTGAAAAAATCCCATCCAAACCTCAGCAGTATAAATCGTGCAGAATAATTAATGGAATAAAATTCTGTTGCAGAATCTTACCTAAACCCAGTGCAATAAAGGGTTACCACAGGCTCAGCACCCTCAGTGTAGATGCCTGCCCTGGAGCAAGGGGCAGGGAGGAGGCAGCCCTGACAAAACAGGCATGGTGTTTACGCAAGGGGTCCTTGGAGAAATGGCAGCTCTCCAGATGACACCTATCCTCACGCACGTGTCAGGCTCTGCCCCGGTTTCACTGCTGGGAAGTGCTCGGGACCTGCTGCTGGCTCTGCCCGGAGCTCCCGCAGGGTCAAGATGTGTCACAGAGGATGGTCCTCTCCCTCAAAGCTTCCTGAGATGGCAACTGGTGGGGGCCTTCTCCAAAAGGTGTGCAATTAATCACCAAAGTGACCTGGTTACTTTTAACCATTAAATAAGCAAATGAGGTTCATGAAGGTGAAATTAAAGCATATTCCATTACTGAATGTCTGACAAGGAATGGCAACCCATTTAGCAAAATATTAATCTCTCTCTCCCTACAATGCAGAATACATTTTTTCTAGAACTTTAACACATGAGTTATTCAGGTGTGCAAACCATTAAACATCTCCCCCTCTTTCCCTGTAACAGACTATTTTTTGTGCCTTGCAGAGAAACATGGTACCAAATACAATAAATAAATAAATAACTGCTGGTGGTGAGTCATCAAACAGATCATATTAAGGAAAAGGTAATATTAAGGAATGGATAAGTGTTGTATTCACACAGATTAACCTTTTGACGTTGGCAGTCTGAACCTTCCTCCCAGTGTTATCGCTTTCTGACGGCAAGCTTTGAGCCAAGCAAAGCCCACAGGCTTTAGCGGTGTAAAACCCTGACCTGAATGTCTATCAGAAGGTGACATCTGCACCTCAGCTGCTTGTAGCCACAGCAACAGTCAAAGATAAGGATGGAGTCAGGCTGGAAGTGTTGAGAATTTCCTCCCTTTTTTCAGCATTTTTTTCAGGGGCCATGGCAGGGCCAGTATTTAGTTTCTTAAGGTGCTGGAGTTTCTTAAGGTGTTTGTTGGAGACCTGTCTTTATCACCATGTAAGGTGGGAAAGGAAATGGTGCTGGTATTTGATTGCTTGGGTTGTCCCTGTTAGAAAGCACGGGGGTTTCACTATGCTCTTGTGCCACCCTTGCACGTGGTGCTAGCAGCAGATGCCATGCTGCCTGGGACCTGGGCAAGCACCCCGAGCAAGCAGAGGTGAGGGCACAGGGCAGAATAAAGTGTACTTTGGCTTTTTTGTATGTGTGTTTTCTCATGGCCTATCTATTGTATCTCTGTCTTCCTGATTATTAGATGAAAATTTTTGACAAAAACAAAGATGGACGGCTGGACCTGAATGACCTGGCAAGGTAGGCTTTAATAATATTGATGGGGTTTTTCAGCTCGCGATGGCAGATCCAGGCAAGGTGATGATCTCCCTCTGGGGACGTGCATGTGAATCCTACCTCCTTTCAAATTAAATCCGGTGCTCTGACGTAGGTATACCAGGTCTCTAACGCACGGTCCCCATTGCAATAGCCCAAGAACCTAGAGCCGGTGACAGTGAGCAATGCCAGGACCTGTTTGCACATCACCAACACGCTCTGGCATGACCCACGTCACCGCTGCGATGCTCCCCAGGAGGTGATGAAGCAGCCAGTGGCACCGTTCCTCCAAAAGAAGGATGTCGATCCCTTCAGCAGGGTCACAGATGTGCATTTATTTCACATTGTTGTGCACAGAAGGGATTGCTAGGAATGTTTGCTGCTTGCTTGAGGAATAGAAGTGCCACTGCAAAGGAGTGCAGTAAGGAAGGATGTGGAGAGGCAGGGTGAAGATGCTTGTGAATGAAGCTGGGGACTCAGTCACGGGCCTCTGTCTCTTTTCTGTCCTTGATACCTCAGAGGCTTTTACATGATTTTCACTGCATACAGACAGAGAGAATGCCTCTGTCTGTAAATGTATGTGCAATGACTGGCCAGGACTTTAAATGCGCAGGTACAGCCTTAAAACACCGGACTGGGGCACGAGAGGAGAGAGGTGCTGGTGTGCCTCTGTTACTTTCTGCTCGGGATCACGACGAATGCCAGCACAAATAACTGCAGTGCATATGGCAGTTCCCTTTGGCCGCTGAAGACAAACAGAGGCAGAATGGAGAATATCTAAAGAGGGTTGCTGTTGCATTTCCCTCTTGAACACGGTTCCCTCCTGCCCTCTTTCCCCAGGCCCCCCTCCGGTCTCCGCACATTTCTCACAGCCCAAACCCCTCCCGTGCAGACGCAGCTCAGCACGCCCGGTGTCGCGGGCTCTAAAAACATCAGGGTTAGCAGAGCAGCTGGAGAGAGAAAAGCTTTCGTCAGTGCCGTGAGGGAATTTGGGAGCGGAAAGGAGAGGGATCTGGCCAGTCTCGGTGCTCAGGCCAGTATTACTTTGTCCTTGACTTTTACAACCACCAATTCTCCCCCTAAAAGAGAAGGATAAATTACTCTTTCCTTTCCAGTGCAGCAATCCAGTTACAAGGAATTATTGTCTGGTAGCTCTTCCTGCAGAGGCCGGCCACCTCCATTGCGCTGGACCACCAGAAATACTCTGAGAGAAGCAGCAGTGTTAAAAACCACATTTACCTTGAGCCAAAGGGCGCCCGCCATTCCCTGTCAGACAGGGAGGGAGGCGTGTGTTCCCGTAACAGCCCTCCATAAATAACCCTGCAGGAGATTTCCTTTATTTAAAGACCTATAATCTAAAAATCTCTTTGCTTTACAAACCAGAAGAGTTTGGAATAGTTTGTACGTAGATGATAAAGTGGAAAGATGGTAATTTAAATCTCTCCATTCAGGATTCTGGCGCTCCAGGAAAATTTCCTTCTTCAATTTAAAATGGATGTAAGTAGTCCTATTTTTTGATGCATCGATCTCGTCTCTCTCATCTAAGATAACCTGAACCCAAACTTGAACGTTTTTATTTTTTCTCTGTAATTTGTTTGTCCTCTCCACATGCAGGCTTGCAGCACAGAGGAAAGGAAGAGAGATTTTGAGAAGATCTTTGCACACTATGACGTTGTGAGTCTTGTTCTTCCTGCTGGGTGCTGTGGGGGTCACGCAGGAGCTGCAGCTGTGCCCGAGCCAGAGGGGTCCAGGCGCTGGGCTGGAGGTTTAGGTGGGGACAAAGGGGAGCGATGCTCAGAGACGTCGTGGCAAAGGACCTATTTTGACTTACTCCCTCGCCACGGCCAGCGCAGCTGCATTAGCAGTATCTCCCTGCAGGAGATGTAAGGGATGCAGTTTGGGACCTGCATCACCACCACTTTGAAAAATAACACCTCTTCCAGTACTGAACCAAGGGTTATTTAGGGAGTTTGGCCCAGGACAGACATGACCACCTAACTGCCTGTTAGAAATCAGAAATTCAGTGCCACTTCTGACAGTCACACAACTCCCTCAGTATGGTGACCAGCAAGCCTTACAAAATGGTAGAAGATGTTCCTGCCGTTTGAGGGGAAAAGATGATTTGGGAAAAAGGAAGGGAACTTAGATATAAGGAAAAAATTCTTCCCTGTGAGGGGTGGTGAGACACTGGAACAGGTTTCCCAGAGAAGCTGTGGCTGCCCCATCCCTGGAAGTGTTCAAGGCCAGGTTGGATGGGGCTTTGGGCAACCTGGTCTAGTGGAGGGTGTCCCTGCCCATGGCAGGAGGGGGTTGGAACTAGATGGTCTTTAAGGTCCCTTCCAAACCACACCATTTAATAATTCTTTATACTATAAAACTATACAGGTGGACCTACTGACCAGCAAATGTTGTGGTTTTGACTTACTGGAGCATTTTGATGTTTCTTCCATCTTTCAGAGCAAAACGGGAGCACTTGAAGGCCCAGAAGTGGATGGTTTTGTCAAAGACATGATGGAACTGGTCCAGGTAGCTTCATGGCTCTTTCCATTTATTAATACCCTGTATTTCCAAGAGGAAGGTGATTGCTTTGGTAAAGTTATGTAAATAGAGAAGTTACATCAGAATTTCTTTCTTCTGTTTTCACTGTGAATGTGGTCTTCACCAGCATGACATCAGGGTTCATTAGCTCATGACAGAGCTGCACTTGAAAATGATTGGAGCTCTACCTGTAATCAAGAATACCATGCCCAGCGTGTCACCGGTTTCTTACAGACAGCAGAGTCCATCTGCACTGGATTACCTTGTGTTTCCAGATGCAGTCCAAGATTCAGTTTTTGATCTGAATATAGTCTGGTCTTTGGCTCTCTCTGAGCCTGAGCATGTTGCATTCCCTTAGAGTTACTCACAGTCCCAGACCTCTTCTGTTTTTGCAGGGCATCCTTTCCCCATTCTCTGTTCACTTCCCCACCACGTATGAGCTGACATGGGGTCAAGCCGTTTGGTCTCTCCTTGGGTGGATTTCCCTGCTGCTTTACAGGGCTGGGGAAATCCAGAGCCGTTTTCTCTCTCAGCACTGTTTTTCTCTTTTACCTGCAGCCCAGCATTAGTGGGGTGGACCTGGATAAGTTCCGCCAGATCCTGCTCAACCACTGCGACGTGAACAAGGATGGGAAAATTCAGAAATCCGAACTGGCTTTGTGTCTTGGGCTTAAAATGAACCCGTAGCCGGGGGAGTGCTCGTGGTTGTGTTTCCTTTGTGAGATTTGCCTGCTGCTCCTCGTGGAAGTGTGTCCGTGCTGCTGTGTGAGCGGTGGGGAGCAGGGCCACCAGGCCGCTGGGCTGCAGAGCGGCCGCAGGAAGGTGCGGCACGGTGGGATTCGCATGGAGGGCCTCCCCGCTCCCCCTCTCCCTTTGTGGTGTTCGCTCGCTGCCGCCACTTGCTTGCGGGTCCCCTTAGCAATGTCTCTGCCCTCCCGCACACCAGCTGCTCAGAAAAAGGGTTGCTGTTCTTCTCCTGCCCCCACGAAAGGCTGCCTTGCCCCTGCCCCCGGGATAGGGACGAGCATCTCCTTTAAAATGTCCCACGCGCGCTCTCGGAGTGCAGCTACTCGGTGTTTCTGATGGTCGCCTGATGTGTGAAGTCGTCGCTGTGGTGAGCGTCATGCTTTGTTTGTGCATTTAAAATACTGGATGGACGACAGTGTATTTGTGCAGAAATAAAAAAAATGGCAGTTACAGAAATTCAGTGAGACTGGAGTTTGTGTGTGAGGTACTACAGAAAGCCATCTGCCGCGGACTGGCAGACCTTACGCTGTAGCCGTTTTATGTAAAACGCATTAAATGGGAAGAGGTTTTGTGATGCCGATCAGCCTTTCTTCCAACCCAAACTGAAACAATATGCAATGCTTCCATAAACTGAAAAACTGGAAGGACAGAAGCCTAATTAAAGCAAAGCTCTTAAGCACATGCTTATATTTTTAAATCCCTAAGAGTTAGTAAATACTTGTAACCTTTATTGAACTTAACCTTCCCCTCACTCCCAGGCCATGAGTGTGATCCTGGAGCCTAATGGCAGCAGCGACATTTGAGCCACATCTTTCCCTGTCCCAAAGGCTTTGACTGCATATTCAGAAAGTGCCATTCTTACACTATCGTGCCCTAATAATCCTTTCTTCATTTCCAAAGAGAAACTGCGGAGGAAGGGTTGTGGTCAAAACTCCCGCACATTTTGATATTTACGTCTCCTACAGATGAGAGACCCAGACTTGATGCTGCAAGTGCCTCTCTGGTTATGTTCTTTGTACAAGGCAGGACAATAAAACACTCCCTTTACACTCGGTTTTATAAAAATTAATCAGAAATTACCTTCAGTCAACATGAATAGAGATGGGGATGCTGAATCAATAAAGCGCTCAAGAACATAAACAGCTTGGGGGATGTGCTCATTTTCTATCTACATGGATGATAAGACGACAGACAGAACAAGTGCTAAGTGCATCACCAACCATCTTTTCTTTGTACTGCCAGTGGGATGTGACTTACCAGCCAAAATAATTATGCCTTTAAGTGTATTCTTCTGTTTCCTCTCTCTTCTTTCCATCTTGATATCATTATCATTGTTATTATTATTTTCTTAAAATACAGTTTCTACTACTTTGGGCATGGGAGCAATTTCTGTACCATCCCCTACAATCTATTTCCACTCGTAGATGTATGATCTTCATGCTATTTGTATTTTTCAATTATAACATGTCCATTCTGGTTTACCTCTGTTTAATCCTATTGCTATCAGTAGAAATTTTTCTTATTTACTGAAGTAGAAATTCAAGAATATCCTGCCTTGCCTCAGCAAAAATACAGCAACCCTTAACGTAAAATGAAAATAAGCTTTTAAAGACTATATACAAACAGGTCTCATTTCAAGAATTATACAACACTTCATCTTTATTGAAAGCTTATGCTTTTTACATCCTTGACAGCCAGTATTTTTTATTCAACAGACACTGAGCAGTAATGAATTTGATACGTTGGTGTCACAATCTATTTTGCTTTTTTTTATACAAATCTGGGATTTTTTTTAATACTGAATTTGCTGAAGACTTCCTCTCTGCAAATTCACACAAAATAGTTTTATTAGCTTTAAAAAAGCGAGTGCATAGTTTGTGGGAACCATAGGGGAGAGCCACAGCTCAGCAGGGCTCCTGCCCAAGTGAGCTGCAAGTCCCCTATAAGCACAACAAAAATGTCAGGAGAGGCAGTGGGATTTGAGCCCCTGTTACAAAGGTCAGCAAGGCGATTATTAACCAGCCGTGGTCTTATAGCCCTCTAGCCTCTAAAAGTCAATGCTATTGCAGGAGGCAGGCACTCTGAGATTTCCCACGGAGAAGACATGTTTCTTGTTTGCCCTTTGGTCTCAGGCTCCGGTAATTTCATCCCTTTAAGCTGCTACAGATATGTAGGTAGGCAACACATTCTGAGGAAACATAGCTATTGGCCATTTTGCAATTTCGAAGCGTATTTTCATGTGCAGCGTGGAGTCTCTTATGTACGAAAACATGAGATACTATTTCACATTTGAATGATTATAGGGAAATACCTGTTTTATGTTGATTATATGAAAACATCTTGCCTAAAACCCAAAAACGTTTATACACCATGATGCCTTCTGTGCTGTAAATATACTGAAGATATGCAAGGAAGGTTTGGGGCTGTTCAATCAGTGTCAACAAAATTCTGTGGATATCAAATTATTTAGGAGCCTGCATCTTAGTAACTAGAATTTGAATGCAGAATGTGAATGAAAATGTCTGCCAAGATATTTTCCCTTGGTATTTGCATGTTTTTCTCTAGAAAACCGGGACTAAGGGATTCACAGTTTTCTATTTCTTCATAGTATGCAAATTTACTGAAATAAATTTTAACTGACTTATATCATCATATTCCACAGGTATATTTCCAAAAGATGTTTAGCTACCACAAGCATAGTGGTCAATACGCACAGTGCTCCCAAATGCGCAGTTTTAAGGTTGGGGTTTTTTCTTTCCTTTGTTTGTTTAATTGGCAAACTGTTGAATCTGGAAATCAACGTGTGAATTTCCTCAAAGCAAAGCTGTTCCTTTGCCTCTCTTTTTGCTGTGAGTTATATGAGATCATGACCTGCACTCCCGTCATGCTCCCTGTTCGTCTCAGCCCTTCGCATTTTTGGCACTTGACACAGTTTTTTTCCGGATGACTTGCCATGACAACTTTGTTCAGGAGAAGCTGCCTCTGACAGCTTCGGTTGAGTGTGTAGAAGTGATACCCATGAAAAATGAACATTTATAGGGCTTTTAAACTCAAATCCATGCCTCGTCTAGCTGCTTTGGTTTCACTGAAAGTGATGGTGTAGAGATACAACCTTTTCTCCCCTCATTTTGAACCTCAACAAGCTGCTTGCTCATCCCGAGCCATCATTATGGCAATCTGCCACTGGAGCCCCCCAATTTCCTGATCCAGCTTCACAATCCCAAATTGCTCACATGCCAGCTTGTCTGTGCAATTTTTTTCCCAGAATAATGAACCCAAATACACATGTTCACCTCATTCCACAGTCTGAACACACTCCAGCAGTCTCACATCACCGACACCCAAACTGGAACCAGAGGAGATGTTTAGAAATCGTAACATTTAAGTTTCGTCAGTGTTTTATTTTCAGATTTTCAGTAAAATAATTCCCCTTCTTCTCACAATATTGCTTTCAACAACATGGGTGAAGCTGCCTGCACATCTTACAAAACCTGCTTTTTATTCCTACCGAAAGCTAAGAATTGAGCATCAACCCCACAGAAGGGCTCAGAGCATAGGAAAACAGCACAATATTTTGATTAATCTGCTTTTCTGTTTGTATGGCAAGAGAATAGTGTCAATATTAATGAAAACAGTTGTGACTAATGCAGCCAACAAAACTATCAGAGAATCATCTGCCACATTATAATAGGAACCCATCACGAGAAACACCTTAATTACAGCTATTATCTCTTAAAATGGCTGAGTAACTCTTACATTAAACTGATTTGAAACAGAAAGTTGCCGTTACCTGGTGAGATGTTAAATGGGGCTTTGCTGTGTAATTACATGGGGTAAAGCAACTATGAAAGTCATTTTTGTATGAGGGCTACGATGACTGCTAATGAAAAGCTCTCCTTTTCTGGCACCTGTATTTTCAGTAATTCCATGGAGAACTGAGTCCCATTTTAAGGAACATTTGCACATGGGGAAAAAGGTGCCAGTTATGACCATTATGAGAGAAAATAAGGGACCGATTTGCTTAATGCCGAGGGTCATCTACAGGGATCTCCCCCTGGGTCCCAGAGGTAAAACCATTCCCCTGCCCTCCCTCGCTTACCTGGGAACCGCCGATTTTCACAAGCCCGTCCCGCGGCGACGCGTCCTGCTGCCCACCTGCCATATGCTCAGCCTTTACGCTGGCTTCAGACGTTGCCCTTCCTTTTGGGCTTGTTCCTTCACATTTGCTGTTCTCCATAAAAAAAAAAAAAAAAAACAAAAAAAAAAACAAATGCCCTGCTGCTGTGCCAGAAACTTTGCATGGTCGATAGGAGAACTGGAGCGGATGTCTCTGCCCAGGAAAAATGGCTGGTGCGACGGCACGCACAGTGCAGACAAATGCTCAGGCTGTGTATCTGGCATCATCTGGCATCTCTTTAGATGAGCTGTTACAGGCAAAAATTAATTCGATTGGATTTGATGGAGACACCACAGCTCACGAGAGCTATTATTATCAGGTAATGTGGCTGGAGAACAGGCATCTGCCCCAGGCTCAGAGAGACCTGGCTTGGGGTCCCTGCTCTGCCCGGCGTCATGTCCGTGAAGTACAAATGATTTCAACCTGTTCAGTCTCACCAGGGGAAGGATTCTGTTGTGGATGATGAAAGCACATAACCACATGTTGAAAATTAGCCAACTTGGTTTGGAAGTGTACTTTCAAGGGATATATTAAAAATAGTGGCCATCAGAGAGCTAGAGGTGGGAGAGCTAGAGGTGCCAGCGCCCGCATGCAGTGTGAGGGACTGCACGGGCTCCACTTTATGGTGAACCTGGTCACCCCTTCGAGGTCCTCCTGCAGCAGACCCTGGTAACAAAGCCCGGGGAAGGATCTCTAGGTGTTAGGAGGGAATACAGGGAATTTAAGCTGTAAATTAATTCTGAATCCAGCTGCAGCCTGCATTCCTGCACAGCAATGTTCATACCAACTACCCGTTGTTCTGCTTTGTAAAGCCGTCAACACCAGAGCGTAAAGAGAGACAAATGGGCCACCGCTGATGGGGTGTGAAGAAATCACCCTTCCTGCATTTCTCCATTTAGTGGGGGATGAGTTTTAATGCTGCTGCACAGACAGAAGCCACAGGAGGCAGCCGCGAGGCCGAGTCCTCTGCCCCCAAGCTGCTGCCAGCCAGCGGACCCCCCTTGGCCCCGACGGAGCCGGGCCAGCTCAGGATGGCAGGAGATGTGGCCGTGGCTCCATTGCCAGACATAGTTTAAAGCTTTTAAAGCTATGGGTTTCTAAATTAAGTAGTGCCAGTGCTAGAAAGTGGCAGCATCAAGGCTCGCTCAAGTTGACGCCACAGTCGAATACTTCTAGCTCTGAGGGAGGGTGTTATTAGGACTGTGCCTGCTTTACATGAATTAAGGGCTGTAACACAGCTGTCAAGGGGGTTTTTGCAGCTGATAGAGCTAAGGAGAACATGTTCTGGTCTTTTGATGCCCTGCAGAGTCTCATGTAAGATATCACTCTCAATGCCTCATAGAGAGGAAGATGGAGAAGAGAGATGCACACAGAAATCCCGTTGGGGTGGCTGTTTGAACAGATTGCTGTCATCTGTCACTTTGGCTGACATGTCTCTTACTTTTATGGTACAACCAAACACGGTTTTTATTTACTGTTGTTAATCCTTAGGAAACGGGTTCATTTCTCCAGCAGATAACTACTAGGAGCCAGCAGACTGCCAGGGTTTTCTGTGCCATCAGGGGCAAAAATGTGCCTGGAGAAATCTTGTTTTTAGACAAGGATCTAGGCAGGAGCCAGGCGGCAGAGCCTGGAGGAACATGGAACATAGTTCAGGCGAGCCCTGCTTCAGGCGGCAGCCGGAGCACGGGCAGCCGGTTGCTGTGGCTTAGGAGAAGAGCAGCGACTTCTTCAGACACGCTAACCGGATCATTGGGAAACCCATGAGTGCACATGAAGTTCCGGCCAATTCATTTCTCTTTGTTTTCCTGCAAGCAGAGAGCATGCACGCGACGGCTCAGACGACACGCGGTGCTTGCCAAGGCACCACAATAACTTGATTGTTTGCCTAAGACCTAATTAATGAGATCGTCAAAGGCAACTGTTTCCTTCTTCCTGATGAGTAAATGTGCACAGGAGCATGGGCATGAGTCCGGGACGTTTCCTGGTCATTAAGCTGAGAGTGATCTGCTTGGGTTTGGGCTATGTAGAAGATCATAAACAAATCAATACCTACTTCCATTTTTAGCATAAGGCATAAAATGCTAATAAGGACCTTAAGTGATCGATACAATCACGGGATAGCATTTAGAGACTCGTTCTAGAATTTCTTTAACCATCTCCATGTAATGCAGAGATTGTACCTTTTCAGAGAGGATTTCTTTTTACATCCAAGGATGGAAGATCCTACGGGCTTACCATTAATAACATTCGCATAGCTGTGTTTTAATTTTTGAGAGCTAGAAATTGCCTCATTTTACAAGTGTCTTGTAGGTGTGATTTTTAGGTTTCAGTAAACTATAGTGCATTTCTACCCCCTCCCTGTTTGCTGACTGTGAAAATGAGCATGTAATTTCCCTGGCCGCCTCTGCCACTCTCCTGCTGGTGGGACCCAGAAATGCTGCTGCCGACACCTGGCATGCAGCGGTTATGAATCAGGCCACACAAGATCAAAGCCGGCTTTAAAACCTATGAAATCTCTATTTTTTTTTCCCCTTCTCCTCTTCCTGCCTCCCACCATCTTTTCCTTGCTTTTCCTTTTTAAAGGAACCTGTGGGATTCTTCCTTTCATGCCTTCTGGGTCCAAAGCCTCTAGACTGCCACATCTGCAAGCTTTGCTCTGCAATGCAAAGCATTACATCTGCTTATTACAGTTATTATTTTTCCAAAAAGCTGAAAATCTCCTTCAGTGTCCCTGTTTCTGACTCCGGGGTGATTTCCTGCATCATGAGCCTGATGAGAAAGTGAGAAGAAATAACAACAGAGGCTGTACTCACTTCAGAGACTGCTGCCGGACAGCAGCGGTATATGCCATGCCATCACCGAACATGCATCCTTGACTAAATTCACGCCTTCAGGCACCTCTGTCGATTCCGCCAGAGGTGCAGCTCTCCTTTCTCTGCACTTGGGAGATGCCTCTGGGGTGCTGGTTAAAATCTCACCAGGCTTCCATCAGAGCTCAAAGCTCAACGCAGCGGGGAGGTGTTCAGCCTTTCAGTCCGCACGGGGACGGTCGTGAGGGATGGCAAAGGGCACGTCCCGGAGAGATGCCTGAGGCTTTTCCTTCAACTTGTTCTTTCCAGTGCCTCAGAAGTTTCTGGTGCTGGGGGTATCCTCTGCCATAGCCTTAAACATAGATTTTGTTGGCCATGCTCCTAGTTTCTAAGAGTCCTCATGTTCCTGCTGGGTTTTGGAGGCAGGGGCAGCCACTCTTTGGGCTCGAGCAGGGGAAAGCACATTGCTGACCATGCAAAACCCCCAAAAGCTGTGTGTGAGGGGTTGCAGCAGCAGGACTGAGGAAATTCCTGGTACCTCCAGCATTTCAAAGCAACCCAGAGAAAGTGCCCCAAGAGCAGCAAGGACATTGCGTCTTAGCTGGAAGGAATTTGGAAATGAAGCTGCAAAATGCCTCTTCCCCAAGCACAGAGCCCCCCACGGCTGTCTGGAGAGACACTGTGGCCACCGCAGGAGCAGGTAGCTGAGTAGCCAAAAGTGCCTGGCATCTGCCACACGTCTTTTCCCTGGTCATTTTCTACAGAGGAGCAGCAGCAGTGCACGACTGATGGCTCAGATGCCCCCAAGGGAGGGGGCAGCTCACACATTGGGCTGATTTTTATGCTCTCTTGAACTTCAGACTTTTTCCTGCAGTTCATTTCTTCCATAAAAAATGCAACAAAAAGTCATTCGCAATGGATTTATTTCTTGATGCTGAATTTTGCCACTTCATCAGATTTTCCTCAAAACCCCGCTCCATTAAAATGCAGCCCTAATACCACAATAAACACACAGAAATGGTATTGCTTCATCACAGGAACATACGGAATAGATAACAGCAGTCTTCCTAAAGTGATAAATTTGGGAAGCAGGCAGCAAGTGATACAAAGTCCCATAATGTTACAGAGAAGCTTCAGCGACTACAGGCAGCGACGAGGCAGCGCTGCGATGTCTAGTCCTTCTCCCCGGATCATCCCACAATGTTGGTGGGACATGCTTTGGTCAGGGGCACCTGGCAGGGCTCACACCTTGGTGTCCAAGAGGTCACAAGCCCCAAAGTGTTTGCAGGTTCAGAGGTCCTCTGGTTTTGGGACTTGTTATCACTTTATGTCTGGCATTATCTCCAGTTACCTCCCAGCTGTTGCTCTTCCCACCCCAGCTACACGATGCCTTTCTTCAGCTTTGCAAATAGACTTTCCTCTGCTTTTCTGATCTCTTGCTGCTCTGCTTAAGGAGTCTTAAGTGACTTCGTGGCAACTACCATCTCCAGAGGATGGGTTATGTGTGCTAACCGCTGCTCGTGCCAACCGCAGCTGGCCGACAGCAGCACCACAGAAAATGCAGGTTATTTCAGGAAACAGCTTGGGAAGAGGACATCTTGCCATCTCGAGAGGTACCGGGTCTGTACAGGCTGTTTCACAAGGTAGGATATGCTGTAGGTATCTGCTCTATGTGAAATGCCATGGACAATCCCTGACAGGAACAGCAGCCATCAAGCATTTCCCAGATGTCACAGAAATATCTCAGGTTCATCTATGGCCAACCATGTGAGCAAGCTGGCTGATTTACCCACACCTGCATTCACCCTTTCAGACTGCACAGTCAGACATTTCCCAGGTCAAATTCTGTCCTCGTGTCAACCCACGCAAGCCCATTAACATTAACTGAGAAGAAATTCAATCTCAAATCTGTAAGGAGCACCACAAATGCAATATCTGGGCTATAAACATCCCTGCTGAGCTGCTTAAAGCCAGCCAGCAGTGTAGGTGCTACACCCGGCTCTGAGGAGCCCAAAGCCCGAGCAAGGTGAGGAGGACGGGGGTCCCCGCGGGGTGGGGAAGCACTGGGGAGGGACAAGCTCCCTTCCCATTAGCAGGGGGGCACTGCTCTTCCGCAGCAGCGGTGAACGGTTGGACGAAAACGCAGGAAAACAGAAGTCCCCAAACCCACGTCGTGTGTGGGTAGAAGGGGATGTGAAAAGAGTGGTGGATTAGCTGGTGACAAAGATGTTTTGTACTCTAATGGAAGAATAACAAAAAGAAATGTCTTGTATTAGCATTCTCTGTGTGTGCTATCCCGTGCTGGATAATAACGTATTAGTATGTTAAAGTACAGTTCATGGCTGTCTTCTTCAGGAGATTGTCTGGTTTTCCTTTTTTTAAAGGCCAGCTCAGTAAGGAGCAATTTCCTACCACACTGTTAATTTCTTTTGAGTTTTAATAGGGGAAGGATCCACTCAGTAGCTGTCAGCTCCAAACTTCAGCAAGCTCTTCCATCTCCATCTTTGAACTATCATCCCAGCTAACCTGGTGTCCACAGAAAACTAACAGGAAACTCAGCTCATTTTAACAGACATAGATAGACCTCTCAATCTCCTGAACATAAAAAAAATTCTTACAAATGATTGGTGGTGAATAACTGCTGCAATTAAAATATCCAGTTTTCCTATCCATAGGAGCAGATAATTCTGATTGCTTCAACACTTTCCAGGGAAACTTTGATCAGCTTTGGAAAACACACTGTACATTTCCATTTTCTGCTTCAAATCAGTTTTATCACTGGGCAAAGGGCTTCAGGAATTAATTTAGCCCATGAGTCTGTCAGGCTTAGATTTCAATCTAGGAAGAAATAGAAATTTTTTAAATGACCAAGCCTTCCCTTTAAGGGCCACGTAAGCCTGCCATAGGAACTCTCCTTCAAAAAATGAGTGCGCTATAAAATGCGGTGCTTGGGTGCAGAGCTGATGAAGCCCATGGTGGGTGTAACTGCACCGTTTGTCTGTCCTTGGTCCTATTTAATGGTCATGTTTGAGACTTTTAGGCCCAGCCACTAAGTAAACAGGCACATGTACATGCATTTTGCTGAAGCATTATTACAGTAAAGGGAGTTCTTTGAAAGAGAGGGAAATTAGAGACTGGTTAGCTTGAATTGCTGCACATTTCATTTGAGAATTGTGTTGAGGGCACTTAGAGCGTCCGGATCGGGTCTCAACTCTGCTAACATTCCTGTAAACTGCAACACCACATCCACACAAAATCATCACAATGCATAACATTAGATTTGAGAAGTCTAATCTGGCTTTGAAAAATCATCTTCACCTGGCTTATTCGAGTCCCCAGTACAATTTTCCAGCGTGAACTATTTCACAGTCTTAAAATTCACTTCCTGCGAGCAAGTGTGAAAAGCAAACTTCAGCCAGTCATAAGTGTGCAAGAAAGAACTGAGTCTAGTGGCCAGAGCTCTTTTAAATTTCAGCCATTCCTCATGGAAGTATTTTCACATCTTCATTTCTACAGAACATTGTGCACGGGTCAATATGAAGACAAATTACAGCTCTGGGCAGGCTCTGTCTCATGTACGTCGGAGTTGTTTCCTTCTTGTCAGCACAGAATCTATACATCTTGTAGCTGTACATTAAGCAACACAACCAGCCTCTGTTTTGCGTAGCCCATCCTCTCCCCGCTCCTTTCCTGGGGGAGCAATTAGATGTGTAGCGATACGCTGTGGTGGGATTTTGTAATTGATATAAAGGAGTGCCAGGAAAAGCAGCCAAAGTTCACAGGTTAAATCGGTCCTGTGGATCTCTGCAACAGATGTGAGGTAATTAAAATTAACATTAAATGAAATTAACTATAAATGAACTACATTATATTTGAGAATCGACTCAAATTAAATGACTCCCATTTCCTTCCCTTTATGTTTTCTACTGGTAATGCTGTCACTTAAAGGTCATGATATTTTTGGAAGCCTTTTCGTGAGGTTTGTTATTTTGCCGGTGCTCTTTAAACCCCGCAGCCCAGATGTGTAGCAGTCTCTGCTTGCATGTTTGAGCCCCCTTGCCCACAGACACGAGTCCTCATGCAAAAAACCATTTGAAGCTACAAATTAGAAAATTAGATGTGATTGCCTCATAGCACTCAAGGAAACGGCTGTTTCATGCACAAATTGGAGGTTTTGCAAAGGTGAACACACGGAGCGACACGGAGGGAGACGTGCTGAAAATGCCACCTGCAGCACATACGCCCGCAGCGCTGCAGGAGGGACAGATTTTTGGACATCTTCTCCTGGACGGAATGTGTCACTGTGCCTGCAGCGGGCTGCACCGCCACTCCTTTGTGACCTGCAATAGCAATCAGACGCGGTATATTTAAATCCCCGTGTGCCACAGTCAGGCTTCTACGCTGGCCTGTGGGGCTGACAGAGCTTTTCATAACTTTGCAAGGACTTTTTCTGGGTTTCTCTTTGAATACAGAAAAGCAAAGTTATTGTGCTGCATTCAGCCAGCTAAAGCTACATCGATTGGAATGCAGATTTTTCCTAGGAGGATATGGTCCACAACACTTCTTAAGTATCAGCTTAAGCTTGTCTTAGTCTTTATTTCACAAGCTACGCACTTGTTTGCTAATAGCAGCCCAGGAAGATTTCTATCCAACACGGCAGAGCCAGGGGTGATGTTTGTATGATTTTCACTACAGTACAAGCTGCCTCTTGCACCTCTACCCCACGGCACGTGGCTGAACATCTTCTGGATGGACCCAGCGGTAAGCGAAGGGTGGCATCTCGCAGGGCCTAGACTGTGCCAAGCCGGGGTCTTCCCTCATGTCAGTCCAACGTGCCAGTCTCCCACTGGTGCGGGAATCCTCCCACCCCATCTTTGGCTTCATTTTCCAGGAGGTGACCGATTCCTCTGCATCCCTCTCTTTTTCAATCTGTGCTTCTTTCCTTTAAGAATAGGCAACTTGGTTCCTCTGTTTCCTATTTATAAATGAAGCTGAAGGATAATAAAACTGCATTTACGGCAGTTATGCTGAGCAGCCATAATGAGGGGCCGCTTTTTTCATAACTGGAGATGAAGGAGCGGTGAAAGCCAGGAGATTAGTTCAGGTAATTACAATGGGCAAGGAATTGGCTCTTAATCACAAGGCTTTCATTGCTCTCATCCCATCTTGTATGAACACTGGGAGCCAGTGTTAAACCGGCAGAAGAGCTTGTGAAGAATCAGCAAGGTTTACTATTTTCACCTGCTTTCCCCGCTCTCCACAAAGCTCTTCTCCAGGGCACCCCCAAATGACTCTCGCCCGGCGGGAAGGGAGATGCCTGGGGGCTCGCAGGCGGTGGGGAAGCAACCAGGAGTGGTGGCAGCGGTAGTCCTGCTCGGCCGCTGTTTGGCACAAGAGAGGTACAAAACCTTTTTATCTTGCAGGCCAGGGATCGCAGCTCAGTGACATGAGTTTTAAGGTCTTTTCTGGACTGGGGCTGGAGTGTTTGGTTAATGCTACAAATGTCACGTTAATACCTTACAGTTGCTCATAACTGATCAAACTTGGAGCAAATATTTTGCAGAAGACACTCACGGTAAGTGAGCTGCTAATTTTTAGTCTAGGAGCGTATGTGGAAAAGTTGGGACAGAGGTTCTTAAAGGCTGATGGTTAGCAGTAACGAGATACGCTCTACTCCTACCCCAACGTCAAAATAAGTCATGCATTCCAAAATTTCTCCTGGTTTCTTATCTATCTTATTTAGCCTGTTCAGCTAAAACAGATTAATACTTCTGCTTACACCTGTATGCCGACAGAGCCACAACCCACAGGTTTGTCAGCCTTTCCTGGCTCGGGAACACTTTCCAGTGGGCACAGTTTGGGCTGAGAGCACCTGTCTGTGACTTTTGAAGCCTCGTGTACCAAGGAGGCATTAGCACCCGTAACACCTGGGGCGTGCGACAGGGCTTCACGGGCAGGAATCCAAAATTCAGTTGTAACTTCAAGTTGGACAACCCCAAATTTCTGGCGGCAACTTACATCAGTCACACGTTGCTACATATAGTGGGTGTGGATATGCAAATATATTAACACTTGTGCACAGCTTAAATGCCAGAATTTCTGTATAGTATCTAAGCATGTGCCTATTTATTTTATTCTGAGGCTGCATGTACTCTTCAGTCAAACAAAAAACAACAGGGACGTCTTAGTGGGAGAACCATGATGGAAGCACGCACAGGATGCCAGAGACGCAGTAAAATTACCCTCCAAGCAATTCAAATCTTCTGGAGGTTTGCTTTACACTGTAATTTAGCATTTGTGGTGCAAGCAATTTGGTCAGATCAACATTTAATTTTGATGGTTTGGAACCGTGGAGCCGCTGAGGAGCTGGGAATAGCTGGCTGCCACCAAGTCTGGTCCAGCCCGCTCCAGCAGCCAGTTTCGCTGTTGGCAGGGGATGAAGGCTCTGACGTCCCTTCTCCCCAGCTGCAGGACGAGGCAGCACGCATCCACCGGCCACGTGGCCGGGGAGCTCCGCAGCGCTGCCGAGCAGGATCCCTGAGTACACAGGGTGCCTGGCACTGACAGCAGCACCCTTTGGCCCAGCTGGTTGTGAAAGCCGTCCTACATAATTATTAGCGCACAGGTGGTAATTATTAGTAGCAAGTAATTATTAAATTAGGCTTGAAAACCTTGTTGTGCCAGCTCCTGAATCAATACACCTGAGGAAAGATGTCCCTGCCCCGAGTTCTTACGGCTTTGTTTGCTGACTGCTCCCAGGGTGTGACCAGAAAAACACAAAATACGTTTTGAGCTTTATAGTTCAGGGGAAATTCTGTAATAAGCACTTGCAAATCCCACGTGCCCCTCAGCCGCTGGGTACCATGACTCACAAAGGTGAGCCGGTGGAGGGGGAAGTTTGCAAAAAGATTTGCAAACAAATTTTTGGGAGAGCATCCCACCTTATAACAGGCTTAGAACAACCCAGGGGTTGCAAAAGCAACCTGACACGAACAATTTCATCTCAGCTCTAGGGTCCTGCTTGCTCCCTGCAACCAGCAGATTGCTGAGCCAGCCTCCGTTACCATCCCTGGAGAGGGATAAGCACGTTCAACGTTTTGAAAGAAACTGTGCAAAGCATTAAATAATGGCAAAGTGCAGCGAGACTAGGTGATGACATATAGATGAAAAGCATCCTTTCACTGTGTTCAGCCCGATTGGAATTGTTTCTGTGGAGTCGCAGGGTGGATTAAGGACAGAGATTGGATTACGTAGCATCATGGTCCCAGGGGACTGCTCGTTCAAAGTTATCTTTGTATAATCACTGCAGTGTACAGTGTAAAACAAGAAAAGGATTTCAATCCATTTCTGTCCGGATATGTTTTCTCATCACAGAAATCATCACTAAAATTTTTAAGTAAAAACAGTATCCCGCCACCACTGGGATAGACAGCAGCTTTTTCTCGGGCTGTCATTAAAGGCTATCGACAGTCTGAGAGGGACTAAACCATCTTGCGTGATGGCTTAGCATAGCAGATGTAAGGGCTCAGAAAGTCAGCCTGAGGGGCGTAACCTCAGTTCGGATTCATTTTGGGGAGCTGGAGTGGTCCGCACTCTGCTTAGGCTCCTGCACTGCTGGCCCTTCGCAGAGCGGGTGGCCCTTCCCTTTTGGGGTCGGGATCTCCTTCTCTTCTGGGTCCTGCAGTTCAAGGGAAAAGCATAAAAAGACAAATCCTCTTGAGGTGTGTGTTGGGCCAGTTTTGGAAACCTGCTTGAGCAGAAGCAAACCAGATACATGAGGTCCCAGTATGAATCCTGGAAAGACATCACTGTGAGGTCATTTCACAGGCCTGCTCAGTCAGAAAATCCATTTACTCTTTGCTCTGAAGAAACACTCGTGTCCGGCTTTTTCCCTTAAAGCTTTGCCTTCATTTGTGAAATCTACTGTGTTATTTTGCCTGGGATAATTTGTCCATTGAATATGAACATCATTATTGTCGAAGTAATGGCATTTCAAAGGTATCGCCCCAGGGGTGCCGAATTAGATCAGGGTCACTGCCCTGCCAGGCACTGTACGTGCACAGAGATAGCTGGGGAGATAGCTGGGAAGATTTCAGACTCTTTTCCTCTTAACCTCTTCCTACCAGGCCTTCAGAAGCTTGTCGAAGAAGGATGAGGACTATGGTGGGTCCTGTCAGCATCTGGCCGACCACAGCGGGGAGGAAACACGCGCAGCTGCGAGGAGGTAGAAACTCCCTCGCAGCCGCGTACGGCTCATCGCACGTTGCTTTAAACGTTCGACCTCAGCCTGACCAGAGCTACAGCCGGGAAAGTCAAGTAAGCGTGTTTTGAGGGCACAAATAAAGCACCCCGGAGTGCCCTGTCTGCTGGGGTGAGAAGGCAGTCCCGGCGCGAAGCAGTTAAGCTGCGACAGCGTCGTGCGACAGCTTCAGCCACAGCACCTGAAATTCAATCTGTTATGAGCAACTGCTCTGCATAAAGTATAAAGGAGAAATTCACCTGGCCAGTCAAGTATCCTCTGTCCCACTATCCACAAGAGCGCTTTTCTCCTCTGAGCAAATGCTTTTTTTTATTCTTACACTGCTCTCCTTCACGCTAGCAAACGCATTAATGCACCAAGGTCCTTTTTCACAGTGTTATGGAAGATCGTTATTCTTGAATTGGCAAGAGGAGGCATCGAGGACATAGGCAGGCATGATTTCTACAACATCCACAGACTGGTCTATTATCTGTTACTGGTGATAGGGCTGATGGAAATAAGTTGACCTTCTTTCTTCACCTCACACTGTGATGATCTTTCTCTGATACAAAGGCATACCCGCTGCAGCATACAAAAGCCAACATATGAAATCTCTGCCACTTTATCTGTGCTAAGAAGTTTCCAAAGGCCACGGATTCACTACTGACTTTGGCTGCTATTAATTCTTATAGGGTAGCGGTGGGGGGATCGCCTCACGGATCACACATAGCTGCGAGGTTAAATCCCTGCAGAGGGATGCCCGGAGAAGCAGCCACCACACTCCGCCTTCCGCAGAGACCATACAGGGGAAGGAGAGACACCAAAGCTGAGGAAATTGTTCTACCTCCAAATGGCCCCCAAACAACGCCCCAGGCCAAGGTACTTTGTGCCAGGTAAGTGGTCCTGAATGGCCAAAGTTTAATTGACAGAATTTGTCTCATCCCTTCAAAAGAGCGGCACTGAGCAGAAAGCTCAGAGGAGGAACATGTGTCAGATGTTAAGAGCAATTACCATTTTTCCAGTTTACAGTGCTCACTGGTCTTAAGCCAGACTTTTAGACAATGTGAGCTAGTCTTCTATAATATTTTATAATATTAGTACTCTGTCTTAAATCCCAGGTTGTGGTAATGCTGTAAAACAATTTATTGCTCATTTCCATTCTGTTACTTTTAATTAATTTGGGGATTCACAAATGTACCTTTTCTACATTCTTAGAGACGCTGAGGTGCTCTTGCTGCTGTGTGGTGTTAGCTGAGAAGCCAGGATCATCTCAGGTTTCAGTTACTCACATCTCCGAGTTAATTCGCATTGTAAAACTGCCCTGCCATCAGTAACCTATTTAGATGTACAAAAGTAGGGGTGAAGGCACATGGGGAAATTCAGGCTCCTTCAAAGTCCTTGGCCATTGCCTTTCACACGTAGGGCTGCGTCCAGGTCTCCTGCAAGAAGTGCTGCACCCCGATGTCCCAGCTCTGGCACCTAAAGCCAAGGCAGTGATGAGCTGCTCACACCATCTGCTCTCAAGCTTTCAGGCCAAGGCTACCCATGATCTTCACAGCAAAAAGTTGGTATCCTGATAAGATGAAAACCACTAATAGAAGGTCTCCATGTTTGTCCATAGCTTTGCTCCTAGAGTGCATGGTTTCACATGGACTTCCATAGGGCAGGGTACCAATTCCCTGAGCCACATACATTCACTGAGCTATGAATTCACAGAAAAGGCTAACAAAGCCAGTACTGCTTTTCCAACTAGAAACTCCAGCTATTTGAGGCAAACATTGCTTAGCTGCAGTATCACAGACTTAATGTGCTAGTTCAGTTAGCTGAGTTCTTTCAAGGTGGAACAAGAATGGCATTTGAAGGACACAATTTGCCTTCAGACCTATTTAGCTGCTTCTCTGCTGGGTAGCCGTCAAGAACAGCATACACGTGACAGAACTCACTAAACAAACCAGGAAAGCTCATTGCAGCAACTGAGGCAGACAGATGAGAGGCCTTTGCTTTCCCAGGGCCATTTGCCCTGGCACCGGAGCAGAAGCAAACGCGTCCTTGCTGGTAAGCGGAGGCTGGCTGCATAACCTAGCTACTCTACTCAGGCTCAGTGTAGCTTCTAGGCAACTCCCGTCTCTGGTCCGTATGAGGTCTCTCTGGCAGCATTAGCACACCTTGTATAGAAATGACTGCAATACACTCTTGGAAATAATTATTTGCTTACTTTTAATGAGGCATACCAATAAATAAGCAGATGCAAATGTTGTTAACATAATGCCGATGTGAATGTTTACCTCACTTAAGTGTAATTAACTGGTCACAGCTAGGTGAAGAAACTTCCAGTATCCCCTTTAAAGACAAAGATTTTAAACTAGATATGAGCAGTAAAGGTAGAAACAATCTAGGCTTGCTGGACTGAGTACTCCCACTCATGGCCAGGGGAGCTGCTCGGAAAGGCAGCCCGGTCTCGAGGCACTCCCGGGAAGGAGGGCAGCCTGGAGCGTGCCGCTTCCCACGGGGCCCCTCGTCAGGCTGCAAACACCCCGTGGGGATATCGGTTGAACATTGCTGGCCTAGAAGTCACTAAACCTCTGCAGTTGATTTCTTGCCTGTAACCTAGAGATAAGGTTCTTGCTGTGATGCATAATTAGGCTTCCAGTGGCACACGGATGGTGCGGTTTTGCTTAATATATAAGACTGAGGTTGGCTGAACTCAGCCTTTGCCAACCAGTACCTTAGCCTAGGGGTATGCCTTAATCGTGCCTCAGATGCAGCAGTCTAACTGCTGACAATGCTATATTTGTGCTATTTGATTCTCATGTTGTGTACACTGAAAAAAAAGGCATTTCAAACCACAAAGCACACCTGATGTAAATATGAAAATATAGTTGTTACCAGGAAACAGCTGAATGATTTGCAGTGCAACAGGAGCATATGGAGAGCAGGATAAACCCAGACTATAATAAAGGGCTAGCAGGAGCCATGCACAGCGTGCTCTACAGCTGAGGGACAATAAAAAGATCTATAAAAGGAAAGAATGGTTATAGCTAGGAGTTTTTTCTACAAAAACAAGGCTTCTACTGGCCTACAAGGGATGAAATTCAAAATGGGTTAACTGGACAACAAGGACCTCTCAAGGAGTTTGGAGATTAGCCATCAGAACCGGTCTAGGTGCAGCTGCTGATCATTAAAGACTGATGACCTCAAAGTAGCAGGAGGCCGTCAGGTGTCCTCAGCTACCTCACTTGAAAAATTTGGGCAGTGATAGAAGCCATCTTTGCTTGAAGATTTGATTAGATGGCAAAGCTTGCAGGAATGCCCCTTCTGATTATTCTTTTCTACTCTTGATTTACTGTTGTCAGGAGAGCAACAATTCTTCTATGTTAAAGCAAAAGTGACTCTGTTCTGTTGTCTTATGAAAAAAATTTTCTGTCTTTATAATTCTCTCACAGTTTGGTGAAGGCACTAGAACAGCTAGAAGTCGTGTTGTCTGTCTGCCTGGTTTTATATTTCAGAGTTACTCTTTACTATCTGGTATCATCTCCTTAGTGTTATGCATGTTCATTGCAGGGCTAAGAAAAAGAATTTTGTTGCAGACCTTTTCCCTTTCCTTGGCTATAGATCTCCTCTGCTAACTCATCTCTTTTCTAGAAAACTAACTGGGACCATCTAATTGAGTAAACACTAGGTAATTGAAAGAAAGGAGGATTATATCACACATTATATACTTCTATCATCTTTCATATTGTAAAAAGGTATTTTGTGGAAGCATTAGGACACAGTTCTAAAGCAGAAAATAGTTCCTTGAAAAAGTCAATTTGCAAATGGTTGCGGTAGCTTATACGCACTGTGTTGGCACCAAAATCTATGCCAATCTTCAAACAGTGGAAGTATCCCTGTAGGAAGTGAATCTATTTGATTTTTATTTTTTATATATATGTATGTCTCCTCATCATCCTTCTTTTAGGTTGTTTATATTGGAAAAGCATTTTGATCAGCCAATGCTGGTGGGAATTCTTTCTACCCTATATACTGTACCCCTCGCAGAGACTAGGAGAGAAACAGGAAGTGTAAGAGGAGAATCTGGAGGGCAAAATAAACCTAGATTACAATAAAAGGACTAACAGGAGCCTCTGCATCTGAGAGACAGGAAAATGATCCAGAAGGGAAGGAATGAATTTCACTTCTTGTATGGAGAATGTCTTCATTTTATCGATATTCTCTTGTTTGTGCAGACATCTTCATGCTAATTAACCTGTCAAAAGGCTTGCTGTGCAGGATGAATAGAAATTTAGTCAATACTGAGCCTAGAAAATCACTGTGATCTTTATCAATTTCCCAGTTAATTCTGTGCTGATAATGGCTTGTGTCTCACTGCACAAAAACTTTATCTCATATTGAACCATTGCTCAGTTCTGCCTGCCTTCCCTGAAAGACTAACACAAATAATTCCTTCTAGGAGGAACAACCTATTGCTTGCTTAAGGGCTAAGTCCTGCAAATGTGCAAGCTTGTATTTAACTGTGCTCTGGTTTCCCGTCCCATTGACATCAGGAGAGCTGTTCAGCCAAGGAAAATCGAGTATTTATGTGCTCTGTAGCAATACAAAGTTTTGCCCTTGCTTTTGCTATCAGTCCTGGCTCTCCAGAGTGCCTATAAAGGCAGGAGACTGTCCAAGCATAAACGAACCATGAAATAAGCTCTGAACAATTAAGAGAAAGCCCAACTGTGCATCCACGGCCTCTGCTTTCAAATGCTGCTTTTAACCGTGTAGCTAGAGCTGTTTAAAAAGCTAAAGTTTTCTTTGCAAGAGGGAGGATTTGTGTCACAAAGATTAAATCACTCATCAAAGAGGCAGGAGCAGGCTTGGTTACTGGAGGTTTTCATTCCTCCTTTCCTCCTGGTGCACAACTGCTGCAGAGAGACAAACGCTTTAACGCCGGCTGCCGATGGGAGAAGGTCAAAGCCTTTGGCTCCGGAGGGAAGGGCTCCCAGGCACGCTGCCTGCAGCGTGACAGAGGCAAAGGCCACTGAAGTGGTTGTTTCTGGCATGATTTATTTGATGTAACAGATACTTAGCTGGAAAACACATGACACAGTCACAGGCCATGTTAATACAAGTGAGGGGAAATAGAAAAATGCGGAGGCTGTCGACCATCGGGGTATCCCCGTGTACGTCCGAAAGCGGATCGTGATGGAGCTGACTTTGCTTTGGTTAGTCTCAGGCATATCAACAGACTGCCAGAGGGTGAGGTCTAGGGATAAAACTGGAATCAGCTTTAATCCTCTAGAGAGGAATCCCCTTAATCTTTGGGGACCTCTTGGTTTTGTCTTATGTCAGCTGTTCTGCTAGATCAGGTAACGCAGTGGGCTTCTTTCCCTTGGAGGTTTTACTTATTCATTCAGCATAAGCCTCCCTGGAGAAGAAGTCTTCCTCCTTGGGACAAGGGGGCTGAGTTGCTGCCTTTCTCTCCACCACAAGTGACCGCAAGACCCCAGGCCAAGCAGCGCTTTGTGTGGGGACGGGGAGCGGGTGCAAAGGGCTGGGTGAGGAGCTGAGAGCCGCCTGCCTTTGCCTGGGAGCCAGAGACAGCCTGCGGGCTGCGAGCTTGGAACATCTGTCCTCCTGGTGAGGGTCAGGGGAAGGTGCAGAGAGGTATCTGGTGACAGGAAGATGTGAAATGCTAAAAGCTGGGGAGGAAGAACTGATTTTTGGCTTTAGTCCCCTTGCTCAGTAGGGGGATGTAATGCCAGCTTCATCAGACTGCCAAAAAGAGGGTGCTGGGCTGCTCTCCAGGTGGTGATGGGGCTAGGGCCGTGGGCACACAGTGCCACAGACCGAGCTCCTCCCAGGCTGCATCTTTTGCCCATGCAGACACAGAGCCCCTTCTCAGCATCAGGAATCTCTTTCCCTGGAGGATTTGGCTTTTGTAGAGCACCAGAGGCATCATTAGCCAACCATGGGGGCAACTCCTGCTGAGCTTGGTCACCTGTCAGCCTTGTTGGAAAAGACTATACTCAGGACTGGGCAGATGCCAACAGTATAGCTGTGAATACAGTGTGATGGGCATGACCTGAATGGACCTTTACATGTCAGATGTAAGGATCCTTTACAAAATGATACAGACCTCATCAGCAAATTTAGACCCCAATATAACCTACCTTAATAAATGTGTAGTCATTAAGAGAAGCTGTTGCACAGTCTTAGTTTTTCTTAAAAAAAAATTATAGTAGTTTTGCCACAAAGACATCTACAAAAAATTATTTTGCTTAAAATATTCTGCAGAAATGCAAGTTACTTAAACACAGTTCTAGGCCACAAAGAGTTTAGGATGCTCTTCCCTGCCCCCCCCCCAGAGCAAAGACTGAATTTGCAGGTGGAGCAACAAGTTACTTTGAGTTTTTGGGACAATATTGCCTGACAGAAGCAGGCTCTGTATTTTTAACTTCCTCATTTGCAATAGCTGGTTATTCATGTCACTATAAAACAAGCAGTGTGCTACAAAACCAGACCTGGAATATCTTGTACTTAACCTGCATCAGTGGAAATGACCCTAAAGTGGACAAAATGGTAGAAAGCTGGACCTGTGAGTGCAAGAAAGAAGTCCTTGGCACAGTCCCTCTACTCTGTTCATCCTCTCTCCACAGATCTGCCATGCCGCATCTTCAGAGGTGCAGCTGCCCCACACCAACACGCAAGTGCAGGGAACAGCCTCATGCCAACTCCGGCACGATGCTAAAGGGGAAGAATTTGGTGAAGACTAAGAGCATGGGCTTGGAAACATTGCGTGTCATCCACACTCCCCTTCCTCTCACCAGTGCACGCGTGCTTGGGGAGCTTCCCACCTCCAGGGAGGGACCTGCTGCTGAACTCCAAGGTGGGCGAGTGCGTGGTCCACCCCTAGAAACAGTTACTCCAGCAGTGCAGCTCAGTTTAATCTCTTTAATCCTTTCTTCAGATGCCTGTTGGAACCACAGAGACCAAAGCACCTTTTATTTTTGCTCGGGGCTGATGAGGAATGGTGTCTTAATTACAAACATCTACCCCAGAAGGAGACAGATTACCTCTCCAGCCCTACTTTGGCATGGAAGAACTAGCTGTGCTCCAACCACATTGATCCCTGTATAGGAACCACGTTCAGCTTGCCTTTTAAGCTGAAGAATACATAGATACAGATGTTCATTAACAACAAACAAACCAACCCAACAAAACTGATTGTGTAAATGTTATTGAAAATCTATATTTTATGTTTTTCCTGTGGCCATATCTTTTCTCTCATTTCTATCAATACTCCATTCAATTATTTACATATTGTATTTAAATCTATCAATCAGTATGGTACCTGCTGATATGGATTATGTTTAAACTGCTCATTCATAGTCGGTGAAGCTTGATTGAAAAACAGTCCCATTAAATTGCTTTTGGACAGTGGATGTTAAGATAGTACTCCCCGGTACTCAGTTCAGGTCTGAGTATGCCGTGAACATTGTCCCTCAAAAATCACATTTAGGAAGTTGAAGGCCTTCGAGGGCTTTTTTATATATGTTATTGGGCAATTCAGTTCTTTACACTGACAGTGTGACTCAAGACGTGGTGGAGCACCTGTGGTACCTGAGCCTGGGATCTGCTCCGAAGGGCAGGATGTGGAGGAAGGCTTGCAGGCATCGGACCCAGGTCTCTGCAGTGACCTGTTTTTAACAATTTAAAGTGCAATGATCATGGATGGGTTTTTTTAGAGTTTAAAAAAAAAAATGCAAACTGACCTAATAAGAAAATCCTAATTTTGAAATAAAGTTAAATGAGCCCAAATATTCCATATACTAAATTGGTCAAAAGGGAACTAAGGCTCTAAGCTTACCTTTCTGTTTATTATAAGACCACATGCAAAGATGAGTGACAGGCAGCAGCCCCATGCTGTCAGTTCGATAAACCAAGGCATTGTGTGTCTTATCACGTTTAATTAAGGCCTGAAAACCTTGTGGCCAACAACACTTGTATTGGGAGTGTTCATTTGTAATTAGTATGTCAATCCTTTCTGCTTAAACGGCTGCCAGTCTGAAAGTCTATAGCAAGCCACCATCCACAACACAGATTTTTGGATGCTGTTGGTTGTTAAGTCTTTTATGCCCCTGCTGAAAGAAGTGGTGCCCTCCCCAGTGCTCTCCATAAATATTCCTGACTCTTGCCTCTGCTGTTGTGTCTTGCTCATGCAGGATTTGATTATTCATTTCTGAAAGTAATTTTAAAACATCTGGAAGCAATTACCTTGCTTTCAGGATTTATTTTATACCTGACTTCTTTTTTTTTTTTTTTTTTTTCCCCACTTCAATCAATTTCATTCAGGCACTGGGGACTCTGAAGAACCCCTGGCTGCATGTACCCCAGCACACATGAAATAAAAATTCAGGCTTTGCTTGCTGTCATAGGGCAGGTTTTATTTGTGCTTTAACTGACATTTTCAGGCTTAATCCTGCCTTTCCCCCTGGGCTCCTGTATGGGCACTACTGGCCAGGGCAGGCTGTGAAAGCCTGGTGGGCCTCCATTCACTTGTCCAACAAGACCTGTGAGTCATGAACCAAAAAGGATTGTATTAATTCACTGTTTTCTTCAGACCTCTTGCCAAGTAGGTGGCTCTGGGGCTTCTGTGGGGACCTCTTCCACAGGTCTGCCAGGGACATCTCCATTACAGCCCCCTGTCCCAGCATGACATCTCTCCTTGAATCAATAAGCGTCTCCTTTTCAGCTTCGTCTGTGCAGAGTCACCCACAGCTTCTCTCCTGGTGCTAATAATGGCCAATGGGGAAAAATGCCACCAGCTGCTCACACCCTTGGAGAACCAGTTACTCCAGGCCAGATGTCTGGGGTTCCTGGGTACCACCACAGTCTAGTCAGTGTGAGGTCCCATGCTTCTTGGCTGTAGCTACCATCAGGAGTTTCAGATGAAAGTGGAGGACATGCCACCAGGACACGCCACTGCTGCCCATGAGAAGAAGTTTCTGAAGGTACCACCACAGTCAGTGCAAGGTCCCATGCTTCTTGGCTGTAGCTACCATCAGGAGTTTCAGATGAAAGTGGAGGACATGCCACCAGGACACGCCACTGCTGCCCATGAGAAGAAGTTTCTGAAGGTGCTGAACACTTTGGGTTCTGTCCTAATACAGGAGCACTTGTAGTCCTTCTCACCTGACTCCCCACCCCTGGGCTGCTTGATTCATCAAATGTCCTCTTGTGCAAGCCCAGTCTGGCCAGCGGATACAGCTCACAAAACCTGTGGTCCTGCATGACTCCTTTCCAGCTGGAAAGCTAACAGCACTTTATGCTGGAGCCCGAGATGTTGTAGGGAGCATTTCTGACACCTGTATGTGTCCTCAGTAACTACTGTCATCCTTATTGTTCTCAGGTTTTGATTTTTATTTTAACTGTTGCTTAGCAGATCTAATAGAAATTATTAAATAATGCACAAAATTTATATAAAATTGCTGAGAGATTATTGCTGAAACATGTAGTTTCTTCCTATTGAACATACTAGGCTAAAGAAAGGGAAGAATATTTTAATTTAAAAGATTACAAACACTTTTTTTGACCATAGAAAAGGAATAATGTACAATACGCAACTCATTCTCTGGAAAAGTCACTTCTGTTTAAAAAAATATCTGATGCTGCATAGCTTGGGATTCTGTTTTAGTTTTTCTAGTCATTTAATTCAACAGGGCTTTTTGTCTCTTATTAAAAAATTTTGAAAGGCTTTAAATATACTGGTTCTGACATGGAAAAAATTCACCTCATAGCATCGTATCTTTACATATATGTGTATATGCACACATACTCATATACCCAATAAGTGTGTGTGTGTTATTACACAAATGCATATGTATGCATTTCAATATGCTTCTAGATGCAAAACCACAGTGAAAATTCTCTCATCTCCTTGTCAGCTCTTTGTGTCTTTGACGTGTGTTTCTAATAAAGCAGAACTATGCAAAGGGTTAAATCCCAGTTCTGTTGGAGTCAGTGTAGCTTCTGCCACTAAGTTCTTGTAAGGCCAGAACTGCACTCCAATCTCTGCCCAGACCAAATTAACAAAAATGTTAACATCACAGGTTTTCCACATGGGTTTGGATTTAGTACTGATACCAAATAATCCATGACCCCCCCACCATCCCTTCCTGAACACTGTTAGCAGCTTGAAAGGCTGCTAATGTTATTAGAAAAAGAGAAAACATTTGAACTACAAATGTAATTTGCCATTGCTTATGCTTTTGTCTTGTATTTTCTGCTATTGCAATATTTAAAAAATAGATACATTTCCTCATTTGCATATGATGTCAATTGAGCACTTTTATATGACATATTAAATATGACTCTCTAGCTTTATCTCTAGGAAACAGAGCAAATATCCCTAGATTGAGGGTAACACAGGGCACTTTGCAAAGTGTCTGAATCCAGAAGTAATTTGGAAAAGCGCTGCTTTGTACCCGAGAGTGTAATTCTCTCTCTGCCTGCATTTTGCTCCCCTCCTTTGATGGGAAAGGTTTGGGGGTTTTATTAGAAATGTTTCTTCTGCCCACCCTAGTTTCTGGAATGGTTCTGTGTTAAAGCTAAAGGGAGACAGGAGACATTTCCCTCCCCGTTGTTTTCGGAGTGGCCTCGACATCGGTTTTGCCCGTGGAATGCAGGGGTACATCTGTTCCACATCAAAGCTCATTCCACATTTCTCTGCCCTCTGTCATCCCCTATTTGCAGCACGTTCCCCTCTCTTTCCTAAATTTTCCTTTCTTTTTCCCCATTCTTGGCAGGCTTCAAGGACACTGGAAAATTCACCATCGCATGTGTTACAAAAGCAAAGAAGAATAAGTCTTTGTTATTTGAGGATCACCAGAACAATTTCTGATGAATTCTCAGCACCCTTGCATGTGGCCTGCTTTGCTAATGCTGTTATTGATATAATTTCCAATATAAACTCTTTCCATCCACGGTTTATTTTATTAGGTTTTGGTAAGCTTTGCTGCAGATCTCCAGATGGATTGCAGTTTAGATTACAAAGGTACCTTTAGCCCTGCAACAGCCAACTTTGCTCTGTAAAAACACAAGTTTTACTTTTGTTTACAGTGCACAAGGTGCCAAAATCCACAAAAAAGTGTGACAAACGCCGATAAAGGTTGACTCGTCAGCATAGCACGTGTTTACTAAAATGACATGCTGCTGAGCTCTCCGCTAGCATACTATGTTCCTCACAGCAGAAGCGCATGGGCAGATAGATCTCTGCAGTATTTTCCTCACAAAAAGGAAAAGCGTTATTTGACTGAGGCCTAACCAACCTGTGAACCAGAAAGCAGTCAGAGTACGTTTAAAATGACAGATAAATTTGTTGCCTGGTCTGCTGCTGGGTTGTAGCCCTTTAACCATCCGCACTGCAGGGGGGATACTGAGCTCCAAAGGTCCCCTTAGGAACAAGCTCTCTGGTTTCCCCAAGGACGATGTCTGGAGCTCATCTTCTGAAGGACTAAAGGATTCATGTTCTAAAGAACACCACTGGGACTACACTAGGTTTCAGTCCCACTCACCGCCACAGCATTTTGTACTCTCAGGCTGCTCCTCATGCCACATGTTAGAGCACGCAACGCGTTAACTTCAGCATCCTGCTATTAAAACCCCCGCTCTGGCTGTAATACATTCATTTCAGGAGCACTGAAATGACAGATAAAGGTATTTTTGGGGTGCCACATCGGGCACAATAGAGCCAGGCCACGTACTTTGCAGGGCAGGTGTCACCAGGCTGCACTGGGGGTGGCTACCATGAGCGGCATGAAGGAGCCCTTCTCTGTGCCACTTGGCCTGCGCACTGGGGATCACGTCCTGTCATAGATGGTACTATGGCTGCAGAGATGGATCTGAAGATAGTGAAAACTACCCCATCAGTGATGCCAGGCAGCATTATTCCTTCCTATTGCACAGTGAAATATGTAACAGCCCTGATCATCAGTTTTGCTAGGCTAGGAGTGAACTTGGCTTCTGTGGTGGGCACGTAGGTAATCAGAAAAGCTCTGAACGTCCTCCCTGACAGGTTACCCCTGCAAAGGCTGTGATGTGCTGGGTTGGTTTGTTTCCTGTGTTTCCATGTGAGCCTTTCAGTACCAGAATGCAGCACTGATGGTCACAGCAGGTTCATAATTAGGTCTGAGTGTAAAATGCTCTGAGAACATAAGATGTTTTTCTTCTCTTCATGCAAACCAGCTTGTTCATCTATAACTAGTTCCCAAATGACTTCACTATTTGTCCCAAGCTCCCTTACCTTTTATATAGATTCTAGATGCATAATTTGCGTAAATTTGAGATGGGAGAGGAAGACACAATTTTAGTTTTACACAAGCTCTTGGATTAGATTTCAACATAGGAAGCTCAAGACCAAAGGCCCAGAAGGGTCAGTTGGGTCCTACTTCATCTTGCACGTCTTTTATCTTCTTCACACTTTTTAACAGCTTGCTCCCTCAGAGAACAGACTTGAGTCCTGGTGCTTTTCCTTTCCCTTCTGCTGCCTTTTTTGTCCAGGAAGGCCACTCGTCAGTGTCACACCTGATCAGCCTTCAACAGCTTAGCCAGCGTGACAAGGACCATTGCAGTGCTGAGGCCACTGTAAGGCAAGCGTGGAAGAGAGTCTGTGGTTCTTCCTGGATTCATCAGCGGTGTGCTTTTCTGTAATTCCCATCTGCATTACATTTTGTGCCTCATTTTCCAGTCTGCTTTTGTTTTCGAGTAAATATAAACGCTTTGTGCCATCACATTGCTTTTCTTGTCTATCATTAGACAAGTGGTAACTGGTGAGAATCCATCATGGGCATTCACTGAGTCTCCTCTGAGCTCCTCACTTCTCCACCTTTGAATTTTGGGCAAAATAACCTCCCACTCCCTTGTGCCTGTGAAGAAACATTTCAGTGTTAATCAGTTTTAGGTTGTTATGCTCTCCATCCCACTGCTGGTTTTACAGAACACAAATAGTTGGAATATGCCATCTATGGGCCTGAGGAAGACTTGCACGCTTTAATAATTGGTTATACAGGGCTGTTCTGCTATTTAAAGAGGGAGGCAAGCTGTATATTCCATTAAAGAAGTAATGGCAATGTTTGGAGGCAACTCCCAGCCCTCATCTTAAACCACTCCCATTCTAAATATAAACCTGCCCAGCTACACAAGTGCTTCCTGTTAAGAAGCAAATATTGATTGTGCCTTAATTCAATTACAGTGGGGGTAGAAAGGAGGAACAGAGGAAACAAAACACTCCTGATGGGTTTTTTTTTTGCTAAAGTATCAGTGGTTATTCATATGGATTAATGGCTGACTTCACACAGCTCCTACCAAAGTCCTAGCTGCTGAGCCAGCCTAAGCTTGCCTAAGACCAGAGTTGGACTTTCTGTTACTCCTCTCAAAGTCATGTCTAGGGATAAATAAGGCTCATTTGGCTGGCAGCACCTTTTTAAGCAAAACAGCGTTTTGCCCAGTAAAAGGCTGCAAGGTGAAGACCTTAGAGCTCATGGGAATCTGCACAAAGAAAGCTTTCCTGAAAGTGCACAGCACAGCGAATAACGAGAAATCTCGGTAACTGTACGTAACCAAACCTCAGCGGCAGTGAGAGGTATTTAGGAAGGGACAGACTCATATTCTAATTCATGAGGCTGGCTTCACTGCCTTTCACACTGGAGCTGCCCAAGGATCAGCAGAGCCGGAATCCAGCCTTGATCCACGGCGTGCACTTCAGTGACAGACCGGGAGGAGAAAAGAGGATTTCAGGCACGTGAAGTGGTCAGTGCTCCACGTGACTCGCAGTAATTACCCATGTGCATGCTTTTAGCCCAAGGTAATTTGAGTTAACCCTCAAGGAGAGACAGTTAGCTGATCAACTCAAATCACTTGAAATTTGTCTTGAGCTTAGAGCAAGCACAGGGACACTCATTACGTATAAGCATGACTGTAGTCAGCTCTTAATATCTCCAGGCCTGCACTTCCCCGCACGACCCAGTGTCCCAGATTCTGCTCTCAGTTACACATGCCTGTAAAAACAGACACATCCTTGACTGACATCAGCGGAAAGTGGTTCATGCCCCAGTTTATGTCACTGACCCAGTGAGACAGCAAGAATATGATCCAGCACTTTCAAATTTGGAGTCGTCGGTGCAGGCCCTGAGATGTATATTTAGCACCTTTTGACAAATGAAGGGACATTGTCTGTCCAGCACCTCTCAAGAGAAAGCAACTTACTTAGGTTTTTAAATATTCTAGGCATCCAAGTCAAAGAGGACAGCTGTTACTGTCTCCTGAGAGGTTGCCTATCAACAGTGTGTCACACAAAGTCTTTTGTGGAATGAGCCTGCTGCTTTGCGCTAGAGTCTGCCTTAAGTCTGTGTGGTTTGTTCACCGATGCCAGCAAGGCTGTTCCCAGAACAAAAACAAACATAAAAGTCCCCAAATCCTCAGGGGGGACAATAATGCTCACAATCTATTTCCTGAAAAATATTACAAAGGCACACAGTAGAAAATGCAACCTAGTCAAGAGGTAGCCACTAGCAGATGCTTTACAGTGGACACAAGACACCAAGAATAAGCAAAAGGAGCGGCCTTGGCCAGAGACACTCAACCTGCTCATGCCACAGGCATAAGCAACATCTGAATTAAATCTGCTGCCACCTTCTTGGCTAAGGCTTGCTTTCACTGACATGCTGGTGTGGCTCACCGGATGCTCCCTCAGAGCAGAGGTGATGCAAAGCACAGACATCCTCCTCAGCCAGTCTCCAGGTGGTACTCAGTCATCCTCCCAGTGATGCTATCTTGGGGTTAGTGGCCTTGAGAAATACTGACCAAGTCAATTATACTCACTGAAGAGAAGAGCAAGGCTGAAAGGTGAAGGTCTTAAAGGTGTGTAAGAGGTTTCTATAAATAGCGAGCTAATCTACAGGGGGCAGCTGCTCTGCACTCTCACTTAATTGTTTCTGAATAAACATGTTCCTCAGCAAAGTGTGGTATTGATTCTCCCAAAGTCACCCTCAGTTCCTGCTCCCTTTCTTGCCACAGACACCACCACCGCTAGGCTCCTCATACACCTACAGCTTATCCATCATCTTTGACCTGCTACTCTCTCCCTTCACATCCTCAGACACTGGCAATGTCTAAATCATGCCGACTCTCTGCACAGCTTCTTACTCAGCTCATATGCATATCCAAATATTCAGCCTTCTCTAATCTCCTAGAAAGCTGAAAGCTCTCCTGCAGGCTCATATTACTTTCTTTGCATCCCTACCATGGCTCACACTTCTCAACAGCATCAAATACATGCATTTTCAAGGCCCTTTCATAAATGAATTAAGGATCTGGTCTCCCTTTCTGGATACAGACAAGACTCTTGAAGGTCTTCATTGATGGGCAGAGCCACTGAGAGGACTGTGGGTGTCCACTGCTTGTAAATTAAAAACCTGAAAGAATAAAATGATAGTTACTAGCTGTACAAAATGAGTGCCAGTGCTCCTCCTCATCACATAGCTCCGCAAGGAGCTCCAGGGGTAACCACAGGGAGACTCCTCTGAGCAGTACAGGCTGCCTGTCTTCCTTCCCTCTTGTCTTTCTTCAATGAGTATAACTCATAAAAGGAAAGCAAGTGCAAGGAGGATGTCAGGATCTATCACAGCAGTTGCTCGTGCCCATTTGGTGGGTCTCAGACCTGTGTCTTGAGAGCCGTGCCTTTGGCTTGAAACAACATGGACACACCTCCACTGGCACAGCTGTGAGGGACGGATGTCGTGCCATCACGGCATTACGAGATTTGTGCTCCAGCAAAAGACCACCCTGTGCTCCTGCGAAAGCCCAAAGTGGGGAAAAGGGTTCCTCATGTGTCAGTGCCAGCTTCCTCTTTGTATTCACATTTTGTTAGATGAGGCAGGTAGCTGACTGTGGAACACTGCTTTTCAATTCTGTGTAGTTGCTGGAAGTGGTGGTTACAGTATTATGCCAGGTACAGAGGGGTAAATAGGAGTACTTGGCTTTTTAACCACAAATGAACATTTTTCTGGCACATGTGCTTGAAGCAGCCATCCCAGCATTTAGGTTTCCTTATGCTTAATTCCAGTATTTTTCCTGTGGGTTGGTTTAGGAACACTGAGTAGAGAAGGTTCATAATTTAGTAATTACTGTAATCTTTCCAGGGGCAGAATGAGGTATGATTGTACATGTGTGCTTTTTGGTGGGACGCAGGAAGGCAAAAGAATAGAACAGAACAGAACAGAACAGAACAGAATAGAATAGAAGCTCGGGTCTGAAACACTGAAGATTTTTCCATGATGGCCCACCTTTATCCACTATAAATGCATTCTTCCAGATGCATGCCCTAAGTCTGATATGCGTAAAATATAAATCTAAACCATATGCCGTGAACTGCTGGGCCTGACAGTCTAAAATATCCAAGAGACCACGGGATAGAAATCTCATTACAGCCTGATAGCTGTTGTGCAAACACTTTAAGTTCATATTTTATTCTTACCCTAACAATCACGGACATCGGCTGGAGAGCAGAATGCTAATGTTTCGTCGATTTGGCAAGAGACGGCTGTATACCCCAGACCATTCAGCACGTACAGGTTTTGCCGCTTGATTTGTGGCTGGCTCTCCCCTCCCGCCGCACTGGCACAGACACCAGTGAAACCCAGCGTTTCCATCCGCAGCTTATTAAAAGAGCAGCCCTTGGAAGCGTGCAGCAATTAACACCTTCATGAGGGCGATAAAAGGAATAACGGTGCTGGGGACACACGGGCTTCCCGAGGTTGCAGCAGGGCCGGGGTGATGCCGGCAGCGGAGCTCATGGCTCTGCCCACCGGAGTTTGGCTCCGGGCACCTCTGCCCCGGCTCAGCGCTGCACCCACCGGCCGGAGTACGGGGCAGGTGCTGCTCTTGGGTAACACGGCCCACCCCGGTTCAGAAATAAGCACTTTGGGGTTTAATTCTGTTTTCTTTGACCAGTTTAGATTCACGCAGTGGTGCCAACCCACCAATACTGTAAATAAAAGGGACATGTGACATTTTGGAGGCTTTAGGGTGCTATCACAAATGATTATTTATTTTTCTTTACTTTGTCGTCTTAATGGCACGCTCCCTGTCTCATTTTACAGTTAAGAAATGTGGACCTCTATCACACAGTGCTTGTCACCTAACTCCAGACAAACTCTGACATGTCCTTTTGTTATTTCTGGATGAATAAAACAGAAGGAAAAGCTGGTGTATATGGAGGAATTACACACATCTTGTGGTTTCAAAAGGACTACATCTCCATCTGGTCTTTATGGAGGAGAAGTTTTGCTGCTTTGAGAGCCTTTGGACATCTTCCATTTGAGGCTCAGTGGATCCAGGCGACACCCAGTGCCTCCCTGCACCTCTGTGATGGGCACTCTGTCTGCTCAGTAAGTTTTACCAGTGCCAGAAACTTGGAAATTGTAATTTATGCTTACTCATGAGAACAAGCTGTGCCTGCACCTCCTCCTGAGTAAGAAATTTTCCAATTTGCAAGGTGATCAGTCCTGCCCATCCTTCCTTCCTGCACCATGGTACCTGCTT
The DNA here is from genome assembly GCA_013400195.1 of Aramus guarauna. Taxonomy (NCBI): domain Eukaryota; kingdom Metazoa; phylum Chordata; class Aves; order Gruiformes; family Aramidae; genus Aramus; species Aramus guarauna. The sequence goes on along the minus strand of VXBL01002095.1, from coordinate 139,650 downwards.
TGGAGTTTCCCAGAAAGCCTGGTTTAAAAGCTTGCACCGTGCTTGGTGACGGACCACTCCAAGCCCTTCAACACATCAGTACAAGCCCAGCCACGGGGAAAGGATTAAGGCTTGTGCTTCAGTGTGCAATAATGCTCCACTCAGATGAGGCTGTAAGTTCCAACAAAGTCAAGGAGAGATGTCCTAAAAGCTAGTTAGGTGCTTCCATACATTTCAGAGCAAAACACCGGTCTTCACTATCATGTAACAAAGTGCAGCAAGTGCTTCATGGACTTGGGGATTGGTGAGAATGTGGATAGAAAGTACTGGAGTAGGCAAAACAAGGTAATCTTGGTCTCAGAGAACAAATCCTAAGGAAGAGGGAGTAGAATAACACTAGGTTGTTTTTTAAATTGTTATTTACCAGATAGATCATGTGTCTATTTGACATTAACAGCAACATTGGTCAAAAAATCTCCTTAAATCTGCCGGAGTCAACAGAAAAGAGGGCCTGGCATTGAAATGTCTGCCAGATCAGATTTCATGTCTGAACAGGAAGGTTGATTTGGGATTTAAAAGGATAGTCCGTACCAAAACAGGGTAGCCCAAATGCCATGATAAAACATAGAATTATTTTTTCCTCCGTGCTCCCATTCTTGCAAAAAATTGGTAGGTAGGGTAAATGGTGGGTGGCTCTTTCCTCCCTTGGATGCCTTCGCTGCTGGCCGGAGACAGCTCAGCGCTCCTTGGAGCTGGCAAAGGCAGGAGGAATTCCTTTCGTAACATCTGCCTACGTGAGGGTCCTGGAATTTGCATCTTCCCCGAGCCTGCTTTAGCTCACCTCCCTGCCTTCTTGACATTCCCTTCTTGTCCAGGAGATAAGAGCACATTTCCAGAACCAGTTTTGCAATTACCCATCTTCTCAGCTTTCTTTCCTGACCTTTAAAGGGGATGCACTAAATAAATGCCTTTGTACGAAAGCCAGACTTTCTGCTGGGTGGTTACTTCAAAGGAGCAAATATGATCTTTTCATAAACACCATGTCAGGCCCATGTAACTCGTAACTTATTTATAACAGTCCTAATGCACACCGTGGAGGCCGGGGCTAGTGTTGCACAAGAACATTCATCTAAAGTATTTCAGAACTGTGAAGCAAGGTAGACAGCTAAATTCTTGAGCAACCTGCTTAGCAGTTGTTGAGTTTAGCATTTACTTGAGTTTCATGAAGCATTTAAAACTATGCAGAGTTTAGAAGAAAATCATAAAAATATTGCAGCCTGTGAATTATTTGTTAAGCATCCGGTCTTGGCATTTAAAACATAAACTGGTCACCTAGGTACGAGGACAGAAAAGTCTTCTGTGATACTGAGTGTACCAGTTTGTGCCCATTGACCAAGTATTTCACGTCTTCTTCAATGCGTTTTGGCATTCATACATCCCCACAGGACTCACCTGAACTGGATAGAAAACAGTGCTAATGAATACTTTGCTGGCTGTCATGATATACTCAGGGGGAAAAAAAGGCCCCTTTCCTTTCTTTGGTGTGTGTCGGTTCCATGCATGTGTCACCAAATCTGGGCAGCATGAGGCTGAAAGAAGCCCCTTGTTTTACTGAGCAGCTCGGCATGGACCTGGGGTGCCCTTACCTAGGTGGTGGTCAACAAGTAGTATTTGTTGGGAAGCATGGCAGGGTCACAAGCCTCATCACTTCAGTTAAACCCTTCGTTTCCTAAATACAGCAGTGCATGGGAGGATTTTGCCCAGTGTAGAAGAGCCAGGAACTCAGAGCATCACGCCCCACGGATGGCTTCCCTGCTGTAAACACATAGCATAAATAGCGAAATCTTCCTCTGCCCGTCTATCTCCCTCTGGTGCGTACACGCATGGTAGATGGTGAACCTTGAGGTGGTGGTGGGTCCCTGTGCTTCAACGCGGTTGTGTTCAATGCTTTTGCTCACAGTTTCTGAGATGGAAACTTAGTGTGTAGCTCTAACAGATTAGAGCCAAATATTTTGTCCTTAGTAGAAGCTAAGAAACCAGCTCAGCTTTCTTTTAGTCCCACTGAGTGTCCCTTGACAATTTTACAGGGCTGGATGCTTCTTAAAAATGAGGCCCTAAGACCTTTGGTGGAAGCAATAAAGATTCCTGCTATTTGTCCTTAAGATGTGAACATGATCAAGGTCCTTTCTGTCTGCCTTCATCCCACGCAAAATCAATAGTGTTTGCTACATCCTGAGACAAAGGCTGGCATACCAATACCAAATGCATGAGGAAAAAATAGTTAATGAGCAAACTGCAGAGCACTTGCTTCACTCTGTGCTTTATGCATGAACAGCATAGACAGATCTTAGTCTAAAAAGCTCTGATGTAACGTACACTGCCGCTGAGGCTGAAAACACTTGTCTACTCTTCATCTCACACAGCCTGATTTTGTTTACTGAGACACAGGAGGTGCTGGCATTTGATGCTTAGCTTTCCCTTTTAAATCTGACTTTCATAACTAATGGCCGGACTCCCTCCATTACTTTGGTTTGATTTAAACATCGATTCTTTTTGGTAGTGGAAGTGTTTTAAAAGCAGCAACTCCTCCAAGAAGTTTCAGGGGGCTAGAGAGCCAGCTTGCTTGAGAGCAAATGTAATAAAATTGTGAATAACCACTTTTTTTCCCTGCAATTTTCAGAAGGGCAAAATAAATTAGAGCCACAAAAGGGATATTACAGAGTCAGCAGAGCCCAAGTCATTCAGAGTTTAGCCTTCACAGAGCCGTTCTTTCTTTTCTCTGGCAAGATAAAGTAGTTTGTGGGTCTATATCAACCCTCCCACAAATAATCCATGAAGTTGTACTATCTGCTCAGCCTGGGGGTAACTTCATTAGTACTCACCACATCTTATTTGAATTACACATACAGTTGGGTGTTTAAATTACAGGAAGACTTTGTGTTTAAGAGTTTCCGCATCACGCTGAGGCTTGGGAAAAAAAGTCAGGTTTGACACATAATAGGGATTGATGTGCTACTTCAAATGCTGGTGTTACTGGAAAGGAAGGAACTTCCACAGGAAGAGCAAGGGAAATTATACAGGAATCAATAAAGGATGCTAAAAATAGGGTTTGACTTATCTTCCATGTGAGTCAAAGTACCCTACTCAAGGGATGTACATGCTATGTCTTGGCTGGTATATTCAGACTGCTCTTACTGGTGCACAGGCTGTCAGGATTTCCTCATAAGTCAATGGAGAGATACAAGCATCTCTAGAGGACAGTTCATCCCACCTACCTAAGGGATTGCCAGGAAAAAAAAAAAAAAAAAAAAAAGAGTGCTGTAGAGCCTGCCCTTTTCTTAATTGCCATCGGCTTCACGTGCTTAAAGTCAAGCATGTGCTTAATTGCTTTCCCAGAGAGAGCTGAGTGCCTGTCAGGACTGAACTGCTAGCTTGGAGGAAAACAAAGAAATTAGCAAATGTTCTGGATGAACCTGATGAACAAAACTGGGAAACGAGGAGAGCTTGCCTGCAAGGATGACTAAGTTGCAGGCTCGGAAGCGTAATAGGTCCCAGGAGAGAGAATATGATTAGTCAGGTAATTTACAGGTAATATGCTTTCATCATTTTCTACTTAGCATTAATTTTCTAAAATGTCAGGTGGGAGCTTGCTCAGAGGGGAGGAGGGAGGGAGGCAGCAGCAGGGGACAGGCCAGGCCTGGGGTTGCATGGCCCTGGGGACTGCCCTGCTGTGGTCCCTGAGCCCCACCACCCCCGGCCTTGTGCTGGCTGTGCTTTTGCTTAGAGAGAAGCTCCCTGAGCTGCTCCTCTTCCGTCCATCTGTGAGACCCCTCTGTCCGCACCAGCGCAGGCCGGTCACGCTCATGACATTTGTGATTAGGGAAGGTGAACCACTGCGGCCGTTTGCCCACACGTTGGAAAAGACTCAATCCATCGAGAATTGAAGCAGGGGTTCTTTGGGATTCGAAACAGGAGCTTCAGCGCAGAAGTTCGTGGGGATTTTGACTGAGCAAAGTAGAAGTAACACTGAGCAATGCAAGTTCAGAGATGCTGCTGTTAACCAAGGCACTGACTAACAGTGGAGCACGTGGCAGGGAAAATGATGGGTGTATGGCTAATTTTGGGGGGAGGGACTCAGCTTTCTTCACGTGTGGAATGTTCTTAACTTTTCTATACTGTAGTTGCTGTTGTATCTGTTTAGTCAACTGATGAGATCTATTAATTAGATCTGCTTTAAGCCAATATTTACATGAACGCTCTTGAAGAACAACGGATAATATGATTGCAAAATACATTAATACCCAAAGTCCTTCTGCAAAATGTGAGAAAAAAGATGGTTTGGGCACAATTAAGAAGGAGGTTTTCTTGTTTCTTAGGCACTATTAAAGCCTATTACACAAACTCCTCCAGGCTTTCTGTGCTCCTTAATGGGATTGTGTGACCAGATTGAGAGCAGTACAAGGCCCTGTATTTGAAGATTATAGCCTGTAACAAGTCACAGAAAGTTTTTAACATTGCCCCTGTTAATCAGCACCAGGCAAACATGTGCAAGAAATAATACCCTCCCTGCATGCCCCCCACCTCCAACCTCCCCATCTTGCAAACAAAAAACTGCAAGAGCCAACAGATCTGTTCTGGCTTGTTTTATTTCACTTTGTGTTTATTAAAATGCTGTGTTTGCAGTTTACATTTCTTGGCACGCTGTTATTTCAACGACATTTAAACAAGAACAGCATAAGCAACAGGCAGACTGAGAGACTAGCTCATTTCATTCTGTGTTTTGGAAGGATCCTATGTAGTCTTATAATCATCAATTAAGTTACCCGTGCTATTTATTTGCTTTTGATTTACTTTGGAGGGTGAATGCAAGCCCAGCTGTTTCCCTTTGTTTTCTACTCATTTCCGCTTTCAGTTTCTCAAGTACCAGCACGACAAATAGGGCAACAACCAACTTAATCTACAAGAAGCAAATGTTTACAACCCTAAAGAATTGTCTGTGTGGATGTTTTAATTCAATAGTCAAAAAAAAAAAAAAAAAAAAAAAAACCAAAAAAAACCAAACCAAAAACCCCAAACAAAACTTTATTAAAAACAGGGTTTGTAATGTGTGATTTCATTTCCTTCTCCTCTGCAAAGCCAGCACTTGGTATCCAAACTCCCTGGCACAGAGCAAGTACTGCTTCGGTGGCTGGCCAGCCCCCAGCTGATAGCGGCTCCCTTATTCGTGCGAGTTTTTGACAGGGCAGCAGCAAAGAGCAACTGCAGCCCTGCGTGGGTTGGTATCATCCAGAATATTGCTGTAGGCATTTGTTTTGGCTTGATAAAGCCCCTTTTTAAAATCATTGCTGGCTCCCGAATAGGTCGTTCAGGAGCACTCAAATCAAGCTCTGTTACCTTCTTGGCTGTACGAGTAAATTCATTGCGCCCAGCCCCACTCCCTGGCACTAAGTAGCCCGTGAATGTATATTTAACTTCTACCCACCAAAGAGTGTGCCTGAACCCAAGCTGCCTCCTGGGAACCGTCTCTGGCCCAGGAGCTCTTTGGAAGATGCTCTGTGGCAGGAGCCATGCTAACAGTTTAACAATACTTTGCAATTGTTCAACAATTTGAACAAAATTGTTTAACAGCAGGACGAGCAAGTTCTGTCTCCTGGGAATGGTCCCTGCCATTGTTAGTGGTGGTGCGCCTAGGCTAGTAAACCAAGGTCTGCATGTGACCCCTCTGCTCGCTGAAGCTCGGCTTGTGAGTCCCACCCTGAGTCCCAGCATCTTTGCTCCCAGAGCTGGGTGTTCGTAGCCAGGCAGCACAAACTTAGTGTCATCCACAAACCGCATAAACTTCACCCCCTTGCTCTGTCTTTCAACCATTTGGCCCATTATGGGACTCTGATTTGAACGTTCTTAATAAATGAGCCCTTTTTGATGGAGTACTGAGCATATGCAATTCCCAGGCAATCCATAAAACTTTCTTCCTGAACTTGAGAACCAAAGTTCAATTGACTTCAATGGTACACAGCTAGTATCACGGTTCTGTGGATGCTCTGCTTCCCTGGATACGTGGGTGCCTTCGTGTGGTCAGGATTCAGGCTCCAGTTGGAAAACATCAGTTTTAAGATAAGTAAATTCATCTTCTGTGAGCTGTGCAAGGCAGCTTTAGCTCTGCCTATCTGCTGAAACCAAGCTGAGATGAGAAGGCAAAATGCTTCCTTTCCCATAGCCCAGTAATGATAACATTTTTTCATATCAGGTCCTTTTAGGAAAAATATACTATGCCTGTATATTTTATTTGGATGGGAAAATAGGGGGTTTTGACTACTTCATCTCCATAATTTCTTCCCTCCCTTGCCAGCTTCTTTTTTCCCATAAGCTCTGAGAAATGAGGATTTCTTCCCTCTTTGTCACTGGAAATAAACAGCTATTCCACGTGAGCTTGTGCTTCAGGAAGCAAAGCTGAATCTGGTATTCCCCTACACCCTGAATATTGAATGCTGAGTCTCTTGGGTGTAAAGGGTACCCTCTCTGCCCTGTCAAGGGTGCAACCAACAATGAAATGCCTGACAAAGGTCAGTGAAAATTTTATATGAAAAATGTTATATATAAACCTCGGCATAATTCCAGAGCAGGCTTCACTGCCTATCAAGAGCTCCCTCATCCTCACTGGTTGCCCTGGATGCCTTTCTTGTTCTCCACTGAGAAGTTCAGGCTAGCCATCTTCTAGTGGTTAGGAAAGCTGGAGTGACAGTTAATGACTCCATGGTGGACCTAATGTAGGTTAGCGTAAAAGCGCTAAAACAAGGCAACACGTTAACCGCAGGAGAGCTTTGCCTTCCTCTTAAAACTGAATTGGGAATGCTTTATAACAGACTGCCCAAACAGGTAGAAAAATGAGGAAAAGAGTCAGAAATTATTAGGATTTGGTGAAATGAACAGAAGGCCTTTGGAGAGTAAGTAGTCTGACCTGAAGAAAACCTTGTATAAGGCAATGACAAGATGATGTGTAAATGAAGATGGAGAAGGGATGATGAAGTTTGAGGTGCTATGTTCTTAAAGGCCAGAGGAAGCTCTTAGCATGGCGTGGGGCCTGGTATCAAAGGCTCAGGCTGAAATCTGAGGAGGTGAATACAGTCTGGTCTGATGTCCTACTACTGAAGCTGAGGAAGACAAGAAAATGCTGAACAACAGGTTGCAGTCAGTCACGACCAAAATACCAACACAGACGTGCTGCCAACACAGAAATGCTCGGTCCTAAACTGAAAGATGCTGTTAATCCAAAAGTTGTGAACACAAATTATCAATGAAAAGGGGGGAAAAAAAAATCCCTATGGCTTTCTTTTCTAGGGGGAAGCATACTCATACCGTAACGTCACTAGGTTGTCCCCAGTTGGGGAAACAAGGACGTGAATTGAAATTGCCCAGGCTGCCATGGGGAGAAGAACAACTGTGGGGAACACCGAGGAGCTGTGCCCAGCCGTGCCCAGCCGTGGTGGTCACTTAGTGCCATCAGCACCTTCACAATGAAGCAGTGATGGACAGCAGAGGAGGCAGAACGTGGGGGATCTGAAAGATGCAGTTGTCTAAAGCTACCTCCCATTTCCATCAGCAACAGAGCTGAGATCCTTTATGTGAAGGTGGGATGACACTGGATGAGACCTGAAGGCATCAGAGAGCAGTGTACTAAGCAGCTTCAGACAAATCCCTACGGGAAGAAATAAATAAACGAGGACTCCTGGCCTGGATTTGATGTTCTTTCATTCATACAGGTTCCTTAGCAGCCAAAATTGTCCTGCAGGCAGCACAGGCTCTTCTTCCTCACTCGGATTTCCAGCTTCTCTGACAGGAGATAATGACTTGCCAATTGTCTTAGGCTCATTAAGAGCATAATTTCACATGTTTTAACTTTCCTGCTACTATGTCTGAGGCCCAAATCCTAGCCTACCTGTCTCTGTGAACTAACTCTTCCTGTTGTAAGAAAACCCTTGGCAGTATATTAAAGGGAAAAGACACCTTTGGAGATTATTTTTCTCTTTTTTTTTTCTTTTTTTTTTCCTTTTTTTTTCTTTTTTTTTTTTTTTTTTTTTTTTTTTTTTTTTTTTTCTCCTGGAACATTCTTCACTCATCCACCTTGAAGCTGATTTAAGCTGAGAGACCTGCTCCTGCAATCTGGCGGCTGGCTTCAAAACTAACAGGTTGTAAGGTGCTGCTTATCTTCTCAGGAGTATTCACATCACATGTGACAAGCTCAGTGACACAGAGTTCACTACTCTTTTTTATATTTATCCCTGTCACCTACTCCTTCACTTAATCTTTTTCCAAAACACCTACAACTGGTAGCACGTTTTCTGAAAATAATTCAAAATGGAAAATCTAGACATTTTCCACAAGAATCCCCAGGAAGAAAAATGTAGGGTTTATCAGTATTAATTCTTAGCTGGCACTTTTTCCCAAGAATTATTGTTTCTCTAAGAAGCAGTTTTGAGGCAACTTACAATATAACTTAAAACATGCTGCACATTACTCCAAATTTCATACTATTTATGAAAAGAGAAGACTAGCATGCAGCCGACGCATGCTTTGTACTTGTCTTGCCTACGGATATTCTATAGACCATAACCTTTCTAAGGAAGCACAATCTACCAAACCTAGCTGGAAAGGACTAGTGTGCCAAACAGTTATTTGTAGTTGAAAACAAACAGCAAAAATTGATCCCTGAAGTAGCTCTTCTGGTGCCACGTTAATGAACTTCCAGCCCAGAGAACCTCATCTCGACCACGTTGCTTTCCCAGTTGCCTCAAATGATAGAGGGAGCATTTCCACAGTTAGTGCACTGTAAGTAGAAGAATAACCATACGTGAAATGCCACTCACCCTGTAGTCTCTGAAAAAGCTTAGGAATTAATAGAAAAGGAAGAAAAAAAGGAACAACCAAGGACCAGGACGAGCATGCAGTGCTGCTTTTCCTGGTGTGCTCTTCTGGCTTCTAGCAACTGGCAGCACAGAGTTTTGAGTCAAAGGATCTATCTGCAGCTCTGTGTTTATTAGCCTGGGTAGCCTTTCTTCCATGAGTCTAAGTGCTTTTGAATTAATTGAATCTTTTAGCCTTCACAGTGTCCTGTGGCATCCCACTGTTTAATGATGTGCTGTGGGACAAAAATACTTTCTCTTCTTTGCTTTAAACCTGTTGATAACTCCATCTGAAGCTTCCTAATTCTTGTGTTATGAAGGGTTAATAATTACACCTTATTCACCTTCTTCATTCACTTAATGATTTTATAACGTCTCCAGTTTCTCCTCTCAGTCCTCTTTTTCCCCCGGACTGTGGAGCTTTAGTTCATCTTCTGTAGCAGAGAAGCTGTATCACACCTCCAGCCAGTTTTGTTGCCCCTTTCTGCACCTTTTCTAATTCTGCTATGTCATCTTTGAGAGACGGGACTAGAACCACACACCAGATATTCAAGAGAGATGCTCCCTGTGGGTTTGTAAGGGCATCAGTGAAGCTTTGCCCCTCCCGTCCTAATAAACCCAAGAGTCGATTTGTCCGTTCCACTACTACTGAGTGCTGAATCAATGTCCCAGGAGACGGTTGTTTTAGAAACTGGTACTAAGTCTCTGCACAGGGATTACCCAAATGGCCTCACATAGTCCTTACTGCCTCACATATTTTGTACTGCTTTGCATTTNTGTTTTAAAATAAAAAAAAAAAAAAAAAAAAAAAAAAAAGTTGCTGGAGCTGCTTTTCAGGTGCAAGCTTGCCAGCAGGAATTCCTAATAGAGATTACCTGCCGTATGCAGCCAAGGCACTCAAAATGGGGTGCCGACTGTCCAGCTGCAGTGGGCAAGGTTGGACGCCTTGAGTTCAGGTTGTCTGGTGTTTGCTGGCAGGAGATCCTGCCTTCGCTCTCTTATGGCATTGCCAAAAGTGAGCGAGCTGAAATCTTCCCTGAGTGCCTACCTCAGGCTAGTTTAGTCTTGTTGGGAGTTGATTTCAGTTTGGGATTTTTGTGGTTTGGAGGGGGTTATTGGGATTATTTTGTATTGTTTGTTTCAGGCAAAACAGCTCCACCGTTGCCAAGGAAGAGGCTAGGGAATATACCTCTTATCCACATTTAAAAGAAATAAATTGTGTGATCTTTCATTTGGAACTTACTGTTAGCAGGATATGAGAACAAGATTGTATTTGTGCAGAGGATATTTGTGCAGCATTTTGTTGAGTAGGAGACTTCCAACGTTGCCACCAACATGCATCTAATTTTTTCCAAACCCTTAGCCTGTGACCAGTCCTCATTTGCACAGCCTTTGTAAATTGGAACAGTTAAATTTTCAGAAAACCCTCCCTGAGTTAGTCATGCTTAGCTCTTGCAGGTCACACTGGACCCGGATACCCAAATGGGGTAGGAGATCTGTCACTCCTGTGAACAGTAGGAACCCCAGGCTTGATGGGAAACAGCTCCACATTGCATCAGAAGAAACAAGCGCCAGGCTGGGGAGGAGGAGGAATGAAGTAAAGCAAAGGTGGCCGAAGGGAAGCAGCTGGGGAAGAGCAGGAGAACCAAGATTCGCCTTGATGCAAAGGACTGACCTGCTTTGGAGGGGAAAGAGTAAGGAGGGAAGTTGTTATTTACAGGAGCCTGTTTTATTTCTGTCCTTCAGCCTGACTCCAGTCCAGTGAGCTTCCAGCTCTGTCATGGTTTAACCCCAGCCGGCAGCTCAGCCCCACGCAGCCACTCGCTCATTCTCCGCATGGTGGGATAGGGGAGAGAATCAGAAGAGTGAAAGTGAGAAAACTCGTAGGTTGAGATAAAGACAGTTTAATAGGTAGAGCAAAAGCCACACATACAAGCAAAGCAAAACAAGGAATTCATTCACCACTTCCCATGGACAGGCAGGTGTTCAGCCTTCTCCAGGAAAGCAGGAGTTCATCATGCATAATGGTTACTTGGGAAAACAAACGCCATCACTCCAAATGTTCCCCACTTCCTTCTTCTTTCCCCAGCTCTATATGCTGAGCATGATGTCACATGGTATGGAATATCCCTTTGGTCAGTTGGGGTCAGCTGTCCCAGCTGTGTCCCCTCCCAACTCCTTGTGCACCCCCAGCCTCCTCGCTGGTGGGGTGGTGTGAGGAGCAGCAAAGGCCTTGGCTCTGTGTAAGCACTGCTCAGCAGTAACAAAAACATCTCTGTGTCATCAACACTGTTTTCAGCACAAATGCAAAACATAGCCCCATACTAGCTACTGTGAAGAAAATTAACTCTATCCCAGCCAAAACCAGCACAAGCCCTTACCTAGAGCACCCGACTTTGACTCCCTCCCATCCACGTGTGTCAGTACCTCCAGCACCTCAAATAGCAGCAAGCTGGATCCTTGCTCTGCAGGCAGGCATTTCGTAATGAGTTACAAGTTTAAAATATGGAGCAGGCCACAACCACATACCATCACTCCCTGACAGACAAAAACCAATCAGGACCCGTCAGCGTTTTGCTGACTTCTCCTGATCACCCACTCTCCAGAGACTGCTTTCTCCTGGCACCCAGTATCACGAATAACATCAGATCCCAGCCAGTTGCATGGCGCCAGTGCAAAGTGAACAAAAGCCAAGGCAGTTGTGGGAAAAAGGCCATTGTTCCAAAAAAATTCAAATGATGTCACTCTACTCCTTAACAGCATCAGTAAAACGTCCTTTCCAATGGCAAGTGCCTCTCTCTGCAGTTGTCTGCGGTGAGGGTAGAAGGCATGGAATGGATTAGTCTGCTTTTTAGAAGCTAGATGTTTACCATAAAACACCATGTTTCAGCATAGACTCCCTTGCCCCCTGGACACGGAGCTGAGCAGCACCATGGTGTAGGGCCAGGTCCCTTGAAGGGATCCCACCCGATGTGGGGCCATGTGGACAGCAGCGATGACTTGAGTGTGCCCGTTCTCAGAGGGAGGAGAGCCACGCGTGCTCCTCATTACTGTACTTCCACTTACTAGTCATCACCATTTGCGTTGTGACATCTGCTAGAAATCTTAATCGTGGGTTGTGGCCCCAGCTGTAAGAGTTACATTTCTAATTATCTTAACACCTTTTTGGCAGGGTGTCATAAACACAAGTTAATTAAGCCTTGTGCTAACCCCATGATGTGGAGATACAGCTATTCTTTTTCATTCATTTACAAATGAAGAAGCTGAGGGACCAGCTTATATCTGCTACTCGGTCCTGAAGCCCAAGCCCTTCCCTGGTCTCCCCGCCTCAACCACTAGCTGCCTTCCCACCTGCCAGAAGGCCAACATGTTTTGACCTATTGCTGTTAAAATTAACAGATCACATACTGTGCCCCTGCAAAATCCTAAGAAAGTTTTCTTACAAAGACAAAAATCATGAGGAGTTTCAACATTCATTACTTCTTGCTACCCCAGTGGCCTGGAAGCACCTCTACCCTGGGGTACCCCTTTTCAAAAGCCCGAGGGCAAGCCATGGCCTCACCAGGGTGCACTCCCAAAGGCATATGAGACCCATACCCATATGAGTCATTAGTCAGGTGAGGGATTACTCTTAATTGTTGATGAGTTGTATCTCTGTCATTGCCCAGCACTTGGCCCTTCTGATGCTTGCAGCTATGGATGAACCCAAGGAGTGAAAGTCAGACCTGGGTCCCTTGTGCCCTACAGGCCACCCACACTGAACTGCCTGCGCTGTGGTAGATCCCAGCCAGCATGAAAATCTAGGCAATGGATGACAGCTGTCGTACCTATGCCTTGTGAGAAACATCCTGGCAGATCAGGATGCTGATGCTCTACAGTGATGCATCCTAAATCTGTATGGGAGGACTACAGGAAAGAGCTGGCATGGCTGCAGAGCCATGCTGGTGCACCAGACGTGCTCAGGTGGACTTTGGGCAGGAAAAGGTAAAATAAGGCTCGCTAGATATCCTGCCCTCCCTCTGGGCCTTCACAGGAAAGGAGAAAACAGCTTCAGCCCCTTGTTTTGGAAGACATAAATATCTAAAGGGAGGATGTCATGAGGATGGGGCCAGACTGTTTTCAGTGGTGCCCAGTGACAGGCACAAACTGGAACACAGGAAGCTCCACCTGAGCATGAGGAAAAACTTCTTCACTGTGAGGGTGACCGAGCACTGGCACAGGCTGCCCAGAGAGGTTGTGGAGTCTCCTTCTCTGGAGGTATTCAAAACTCTTCTGGACACGATCCTGTGCAACCAGCTCTAGGTGATCCTGCTCTAGCAGCGGGGGTGGACTAGACGGTCTCCTGAGGTCCCTTCCAACCCCTACTGGTCTGTGATTCTGTGAAGAGACTGACTGGTGGGAGGAACAAGCCATTTTAAGCAGGAGAGTATCTCAGGTGAAGCTTCTCTGATTCACGTGTTCCTTCCAGCTCTCTTGCCACTACCCATGAGTTGGGTCCTTTGAGACCCACACAATATTCCCCGGCTCCTCTAGTCACGTGCAAGGGGCTGGAAACAAGGAGGCTGGGGCAAACCGGGCTTGGTGGGCATCAGTCCCTGCCCTCAGGCAAAGCATGTGCACCAGCAAGGCTGACTTCCCAGCCAAACAATGATCTCTGGCAAGCATCCCCTGAAATGACATTTTATTTTCCAGATCAGCTTCTGAAAGGAAAAGCACAAGGATGAAACTTCAGGTTTTCCAGAGCTGTTAGGGGAATCTCAAATAGTCAGGTGCAGAGATCGTTAAAAGGACTTTAAGGTGACTCAAAGCAGAAACTTAGAAATTGAGATATGCAGAATTAAGCAACTATAAAACCCTTACCTAGAGTTACCAGAAGCCCTTCATTGAACTTGCTAAGCAAAACTTCCTGATGTTCATGGTGGTGATAAAAGTCCCGGGCACCAACCCTCAGTTAGAGGAATCTTATAAATTAAATTCTCTCTCTTTTATTTCATAATCTTTTCATTGCAGAATCACTCTGGTAAACTGGCCCAACCCTGGAGTGCTGCATTCAAGCACCCTTTGCTCAAAACTCTTCAAGCTGTCAGAGGAAAAAATAAGGAAGTCTATTTCAGCCCAATTTTAATCCATCAGTTTTGAGGTTAATGTTTTTATTACATATTTATTTGTTGCAGATTTAGAGGAATTGGCAAAACTGATCTCAGAGAAGGCTTAATTTAGGAGCAACTGGTGTAGCACCATATTACCCTGCAGTGGCCTTACCAGTCAAAACAGTATTTAAGAAAATACACCTTGAAAAATGTGCAAATTATTATGAAGCCCTTTTTACTGGTGTCTTGTATTTCGAAGAAAACCTTATCGCTGAAAACTGAGGCTCCTTTGTTGAACTGCTTACACTGGTGAGCTACAGGCAGAACCGTACTTGGTGGGAATGCTGTCGAACAGATGGGATCCCTGTTTTGCACATGATTCTGGAATGCAATAAAATTGTTTGGTTCTGGGAAACAGTTTTTCCTCCCATGACACTATCAAAATGGACAAAAGGCCTGATTCTGAAATCCATACTCCCATGAATAATCCTCGTTCATGTTTCAGGAAGATGCAAGTTATGAAGGAAAAAAAAGAATACAGGAACATCACCTTTGCTTGGAAATATTCTCATTTCCTGATCTTAAGAGGGTGCAAAAGGGAACTTGCTTTGGGAGGAAACACATATAAAGAACCTATGTACATTGCTAGCAGCAGAAACACGGGAAGGAAAATATGCGAATGAACCACAACCGAAAACCTGTGATGATTTCAGCAAACTGGCCCGGAGAAGCGGTGTCAGGAACGTTCTGAGAGATTTCTCTTTTCAGCACCTTGAGCCGGCAATCGGGAACTCTTCCCATCCTCACGGAGGACCCTGGTGTGGGATGGAGGTTAGACCAGAGATTACAAATCCAGGCCCTTCGGCAGCAGAAGTCGAAGAATTCACTTGGCTGGAACACTTAGCGCCAGACTCTTGGCTGGTATAAAATCATCGTGGCCTGGGGGGGGGAAAAAAAAAAAAAAAAAAAAGTCACACTGAGGCTTTTCTGCTTTACACCCACTGAACATCTGGCCCTCAGCCTGTGGGAAGAGGATATAATGTGCCTCATGCTTCATGCATTTCTAAACAGCTGCTTCGAAGGACTCCTTCAAACCTCACATGAGACTGCTTGCCCTCGCTGAAAGCTCTGCAAAGGATCGATTGTGCACAAACGATTTAAAACTGCAGTGTTTGCAGGGCACAAAGGCATGCTGAAAGACAGCTCTAATGTAGTAAGCCGCTTCTTGGCAAATCGCTTTGCAAATCAGGTGAGAGAGGAAGAGATTATGTTCAGTCCCAGACAATTACGAGCTTCACAGTGCCTTTCCAGATCGGAGTTTGCTTCAGTCGTTCTGACGGGATAAGGCGATTTCAGCCCGGTACAGTTATGTGCAATGGTTTGGCAAACGTCAGATGGATTTTGCTATGTGAATATATGTGACCTTTCCCTCTAACCTTTTTATTATTATTATTAATCAGGAACTACATCTTGCGAAGGGCAGACTTAAAAAGTCATCTGACTTTTTTTTTTTATTTTTTTTTTTACTAAGAAGCTTTCAGCTGCAGTGTGTTACATTTTTTACGGATTCAAGTTAGTAAGTGAACAGTAAAGATTCATATGTTGTACAAATCGCATGGCTAGGACAGTTTCTTACTATTTTCCCTTACTAGCAGGTGAGACCACTAACTACCACCTCTCAGAGGGCTTAATAGCTAGACATAGTACCTTACAAATTGCTTTTCGCTGAAATTCAGGAATATTGGAGTCCTTTATTTAAAGTGACCTTTAGTCATTGCCCAAATGGAAGTTCTTAATAAATAATACTTTCATTAAGATTATAGATGCTCTTTCCGCTTAATTGCATCCCATGCCAGGCTAAAAACCTCTCCCTGCTTTTTGCGAGGGACTGAGTTAGGCTGAGGCACAAGTCGTACTCTCCTACCTTGTTAGCAAATCCTATGCTTCAGCTGCCAGGGCTAATAAAGATGGTAGATGGCATTCGTATGAGTTAAACGGTCACCCAAAAGAGATTAAAGCCAGTTTGTGACTGAGGAGAATTGCAGAGGCAGGTTATTCTGTTCACAAGCAAGTTGGATAAGCACTTGGAAGGAATGCAGGATTGTATCTTTGTGATAGCAGCCTTCTTGTATAGACATTATACAAGTATACAAGGTACTACTTTTCTTTCAGGTGTTTAGGGTTTGGGATTTTTTGTTTTGTTTTTTCATTTTTTCATTTAAAGGAGATCTGGTCAGCTTAACTCTATTAGAAAATTTGGTGACTACTGCTGAAAAATTACTCCAGTATCATGGTGTGTGTTTCAATAGCCCATTCTAACTTAAATCAGTTTCACACAGAAAAGGTGCTTGGGAAGATAAAGATGATGCCAACTGTGTAGATTACTTGACAGCACTGGACTAATTAGAAGATGTGTTCTGCACTTACCAACTTGCAATTATGCTTCAATTGGAAGGACCAACCATTGTAGGACCAACAATGAAGGGACAAAGTGGAGAGAACCAGGCAAATGCTCCCACACCCCAAGCCTGTGATCAGCAGTGCTGTCTTTAAATCAATTATATTTTAGAAGCATTTGCAGTCATTCTAACATCACTAGTAGCTGGTATCTGCATAGCAGCTTTCATCTAGAGACTTAAAGAGCTTTCTAAAAATCAGCTTGGTGCTGCTTGAACAGCCGTTGGGTGAGCCCATACTACCAACCAGTAAAAACATCTTCTTTGCTAGAACCTCTGCTTTCTCCCTTTTTCTTCTCCCTACTTTTTTTTTTTTTTTTTAATTAATCTCTGTCACACTTACTATCAAGCCATAAAAGCATGCAGTGGACACGGAAGCCTTGCTGCGCTATGCGAGATGTATGAGTTGCAGCACATAAAGTTTGTGTTGATTCCAATGCTCCATGGCAAGAAATCACACTGTAAACAACATTTTTACCCCACATGGAAGTAGGAGGAGCTACTTCTGGACAGCTGATGGAGGATGAGATCTCTTTTTCTGCTGAAATGAATGACATCTGGGAAACATTATTGTTTTTTCATGTTTTTCTCTGCAGTTAGGAACAGAAAAACAAGAATCAAAGCAATTGAAAGGGAGAAAAAATAATGGAATTCAGCAAATACATGTGCAGAACAAATATAGTTTGAATATTTCTATATTTTGTGGGCAATGTCTGATCCTGGTGATTCACAAAGCCAGAGCATACTTTGGGGGCAGAGCAAGGAGCACGATCCCCTCTCCTCACATCCCCAAACTCACCTCTGCAAGTCAAACTCACCTTTACCATCCTTGTAAAGCACTGTTGCTTTTAAACCCAATTTAGGTATAATTTGGAAAGAGGACAATCGGTGTGATAACCCACCCTGCTCCCTTATCTGGTGATGCTCAGAGTTTGGCTGCTGGGATTGTAGTACACCAGCAGCTTCGTTTCCCAAATTATTTGCATGCTGATATGTGTCAACACCTAACGGGTTATGTAATATCCACCAGTTAAGCCAAAGGGGCAAATTTTTGGCTGACACGAAGACCACATTGATCTGACCTGCTGAAGCCGGGGTACCTGCGTGTCGACAGACTGGGGACATCTGCCCGCTCCCCCGGCACGCGAGCAGCACTCACCCCGCTACCCTCCCGGCGTTGTTTTGAAACAGAAGAAAACCGAGCTCTAAAATACAGCGTTCCTGGCATCCTTTCATGGCCAAGTTCTCACCTCCAGTGCTTCGTCTGGCCTTTTTGAGCATGCACGTCTGTTTGGAGGGGGAAGGCGAGCATGGCTTTCCCCCCCCATTTTTGGGCAGAGCTGCTGTGCACACCATCCTGAGACCTCTCGGGGCATGACCGGCCACCAAGCCGTGATGGCAAAGCTCAGCAGTGGGGCGGGGAGTCGAATTCCAGAGAAACAAAGAAGAGAAGGGATGTCGGTAGCACGGAGCAGTTCTCTGGAGAAATCCTGGGAGCTGCCATAGCAAACGCCCATCTCCGTGCTCACCTGTGAGCTCTGCAGTGCAGCTCAGCGGGTGCCATTTCCTCAGCTACAGCTCTGGCCTCTCGTAGTGTTTTGTAGTAAAGTCACGTAAGAGGTTTCCTCGATGCTTCCTCCATCTTGGTAGAAAAGAAGCATCGGGTTTCCCCACCCCTTGAGAGCAAACACACGTCTCTCTTCGCTCTTTTCCCGACTAAATGCACATACATCTCTTGAAGGCCTGAAGGCGAAAGCTCTTAAAAGGAAAGAAAAAGAAGACATTTCACCCCCCAGGAGGAATGGGACAATGGAAAACCACTGAAGTAGCTGGTCTCCTGTCCGGGAGCGTTCATTACTGCTGTGGCTGGTGGCATTATCCTTCCTGCTCCCCTCTAGGTAGGCTCCGGTGCTGGGGCAGCTGATGTTCCCCGGCATTGTCCTCTGCGCTTGATGAAGTAGAAACCATCCTCGCTATGGCAGGGACACTGCTAGCTACAAGCGAAACAATAGCTGTCATCACCCCTCTTCTCTTTCTCATGCTATGCTTCATTTTGGTTTACGTTTAAAGAAACCAAAAGCAATCTGTCGTTGCAGCAGCTCCCCCAAGCCCTTAGGACTTGCTATTTGTAACTCTTGCAAATTCGGCGTGGGGAAGGAGGCGGGGAGGGAGAAAAATAAATGCGTGGATGTGAGTCTGGGGTATTTTTTCACCTCTCGGAGCACGCAGATGACGTGTTAATACTAATAAGGCTACTTTTTAGTCAGAGCGAAGCCCCCTTGCACGCTGGACGAAAGCCAGCGTTGCAGGAGCGCGAGTCAGGCGCACGTTGCAGCAGCTTTCATTGGTGTGGTAAACAAAAAGCTTTGAAACCGGGAATATCTGAGTACTTTTTAAATGGCCTGTTAGGATCCCTGGGCTGTGGCATCCCTGCCATGTTTAGGGCAAGAAAGGAGGGTATTTAGTGGCAGGGCTGCATGCAGGAAGGTGCTATATGTGGCACGTGCCCCCGTGCTCTGGATGCATCTGGGGACAAGGCTGCAAGGAAGGACTGAGAGACGGGCACCCGGGAAGAAACAGTGATTTAAAAGCTCTACGGGTCAGTCACAGGGTAAACTAACTATGGATTACCAAAACAGATGAAGATTTATAGAAATTGTCAAAGGAATGCAGTGCCCTTGGCAAGCGATGAGAAAAAAAAAAAAACCAACAACCCTGAAAGGTGCCTGAGCAAAAGCAGTTAAATTAAAACCATCTTTGCGACTGAGTTTGAGGAGGAAAACAGCTGGTAGGGGCTGCAGCGCCTGGTGCAAGCTGGGGCCGGGGCAGCCCGGGAGCACACACAGTATTTCGGTTCCGGCTGGTATACGGAGCTGAAGTCAGTGCTCGTTACAGCACGGCGTGGGCAGGGAAGGGGAGGCAAAAGACGAAGGAGTTTTCTAAAGCTGTCACAATTGTCCTCTGGAGTAAAGGGATTAAACCTACAAGTAATTTGGGGGAAAAAAAAAAAAGGTGTATCTTAGCGAATTTACAAAAATGGACCGAACTGGATTTCAGTGAAGTTTTGAGAAGTGTGCACTTTTAATAAAATCTTATATAATATTAAGAAATAATATTAAGAAATAACATATTATTTAATAAAGATTTCTATAATACTATTGTATTTTTCTACTAATTGCAGTATGCAGCCAGTTTTTCATACTGTGACCCTCTACCCATGCATGCGCCTATTTTAGCCTAATCAGTGAGCTGTCCAGAAACCGACCATTCCCCGGATCAGACTGAGTAAAAATTGATTATATTAATTTACAAAAGAATGTATATTTAACTCAAATTGGATTTCTCCTAAGCAAAACACTTGTATTTTAAAAGTCTGCTCATCATTACATTTGAAGTCATGGAAACATATGTTAATACCTGAACAAAATAAATGAAATTAAAATATCTTATTCAGGTTTGACGATGACATTTTTTAAAGAAGCAAACTGATTAACTGAAAAAAAGCAGCAGAAACCAAATTTTGTTGGAGTAGTTTGAAAAGAACCTTTGCTACCAATAGCCTCTTTGGAGCTATAAAGAGCATATTTCCTCATATTAGTGTATTCATCTTTTTTACTGCGGTAAGTTTTTAATGCCAGGTTGAAAAAGCAGGCAGGAATGGAACAGCAGAAAAGCAGGTCTTCTTATGGGTGGATTAAAAAAAAAAAAGGAGAGACAGTGATCTACCTCTTCTAAATTCTTGTAGGATAGAAGAAATAGAAACAACATTAGCTCCACTCCCCAAATTTGTGTCCTCAGCACACTTGTTAGCTTCAAAGACAGGGTAGATGAGGAGGATTGTGTATTCATGGGGTAGGGGAAATATGGAAGTCCCCTTAGCCCTGCTGGTAAATCAACCCCTTTCTTACACTTGGAAAAATGTATCTTTATTCTTTCCGAATCCAGCATGGGTTACCAGCTTTTATCTCACCCAAAAATATGTATTTTTTGTTCCTTTGCATCGAATTCCCATTCTGGTTACACACAGCTTGGTAAGCATTATTAGTTTGAAGAGTCTTTATTAATATAAAAGAGATGGTAATGAAGCATACACACTCCCTGAAGGAAGCATAAAATAATAATAATAATAAAAAAAAAAGACAAATGAGTTTAATCTGTACTTCTCAAATGAACCTCACAAGTACAAGTACCGAATTTAAAGTTGAGACTAAATTTAAATTGCTTATTGATTGCCAATTGCCGAGAACTTACTTTTTCTTAGAAAAACCAAACGAACTAAAAACTTGAAAGAAAAATTAATACAGATCTTTCCTTTTCTGTGTTTGCGATTCTGAATTCAACCCCATCACCACGTGCCTGAAACGTGTAAGAGCACTGCCGGGGCTGTTTCCCGACCCAGGAGGTAACGCAAAGAGCAGGGTCCCTTTCCGAGGGTCAGCCGGAGCACAGGTGGGCTGGACTCACATCCCACCTGAAGCCCCTGCTAGTGCTCCCAGCCGTGCAGGTAATACCAGGGGAAATGACTAGACCGGTCCTTCAGCTACTGACAGAACTTCACTCCAGTGAACTGGCCTTCTTGCTCCAGATGTGGAACCATATATGAAACCATATGGATCCAGCTGTTAGATTTCAAGGACATCCCAAAAGGGATGTTCGGCCCCTGAGCACCCCAGGGATGCTGCGTCTCCACGGCTCGGCCTTGGCCGTCGCAGCAGGAAAGCGAAGCTGCTGCATTGCTCATGCTAAGATAAAAAGAGGAAAAGATCAAGTTCATACAAACATTTCCTTTCTCAGCTCTCTAGACTTTATTTTTCCAGTTTAACTTACAGCAAGCCTTCCAAACACAGTGCAAGCCCAGAACATGGGGCCAATGCTCATTTCAGATCCAGTTTCCAATAAGCTGGAGCTGGTTTGTAGCTGGGGCATATGCTTTGATCCTCCTACTTGGAGTCACATGAAAAGTAAATGAAGTTCTTTTTTTTTGCCCCTAAATTCGTGGCTATTCCCCATCACTGCCATTGACACCTGCCCAGCGGGTCTGGAGAAGGGAGATGGGTGACCTGTCACGTCTGCTAGGGCTTTATGCTCCTTCCTTAGCTGCGCAGATGATGCCAGGAGATGTTGAGGGGTAGAAAACTGGTTTCACAGGTCTCTGCTTTGTCCTCAGCTTCTTTGCATCCTGACTGATGTTTTGGGCAGGACCGTGTCGGAAAAAATACGACTCTCAGTGACTGCAAGAAATTGACTGAAAGAAGAAAGGTCTATTAGAACTATAAAGGTCCTTGGCAAAAGACGGAAAGAAAAAAGTTCCTTCGAGATTCTCAAATTAATAACCCACCTAATTAATAAGGGCTGCTAGCAGAGGGAGGCAGCCCACAGGTTTATTTCAAGGAGGGAGCGGTGCAAGCTCTCCTCCCGCACCCGACGGGACCCGACGCTCTCTCCAGCTAACACTCCCACCACTTCCCAGACCCCGGCGCTCCGTGCGCAACCGGCGCTGCCCGCAGACCGCGCGGGCCGGGGCGGCACAGGGCGGGCACCTCCCGCTGCGCTCGGGGGCACCGCGGTCCGGCTGGTGCCTGGGGTGCGCCTTCGGCACCCTGCAAGATTTCGGCTTCGGGACCACTCACCGCCCGTGCAACCGGGCGGGTGCACACGCCTGCCAAGCGCCGGGGCACGACACCTCCCCAGAAAAAAGCCGGTTTATTTCGCGCCTGCACCGCTCCCAGCCTTTCGCGGCGGTGGTGCACAGCGGCGCCCGAGCGGCCCCTCCAGCCCCCGCTTATCGCCCGTCCTCGG